>LQRL01122590.1:1841-13595 GCA_001703475.1 Hydroides elegans
TTTCAATCAGCATTGATGTAAAGGCCTCTGGAAAACTATACATTGCGAATATACATTTTCCCAGGGCTTCCAGCAACATAGTTACATCACAGTAAAAGCAATAATCCTATGAAATCGATGAGGTTGGATAATCATTTATATTTGTCTTTAAGAATTTGCATAAAATGACACTTTATAAGATTTACATATTTATTGATGTTTTCCCATGTTCTCATTTTGTTCGTTTAACCATAAACCAAACTATTCTAGCAACATGTATGACGAGCACACAAATATATGACGTCACGTTACTTTTTGGACAGAAAAAAACGTTTTAAAATAGTTTCCAAAATACGTTTTTATAACGTTTTTCGGAAACGAGTTTTTCTCGTTTCTCAGCTACCTTAAACAAACCAAAAGATGAAAACGTGTTAAACACGTGATTTACACTTAAATGAAAACGAACATAAAACGTTTTAAAAGAGTACTCGGAAACTTTCTGAATAAAAACGTGGTAAAAACGTGTTTAATACCTTGGTGACTATATTACCTAAAATGCACCAATAGGAAACGTGCAAAATACGTATTTTGTTTACTGGGAACTCACTTCACAATATAACGATGTTCGATTAAATGTGACAAAATCGAATTCACATCAGGCGTCTATGACATAAAATAAGCGAATTGAAATCGCAAGATGGTTGCGATTGTCACTGTTTTCATAGTTTTTTTTAATCTGTATGCTTGGCATAGCCCGTCGGTGCATTGAATTTAGGCAAAGGTAAGGTTTATTAATCAATTAAGGTAAATTGGTTGACTTTTTTGCTGAATCACATATCACGTTTATCTTCCTTGTTTTACAAAAAAGGCACAGGTTTCTTTAAATGAAGGGGACCTACCATAGTAATCGTTGAGTGAACTTAGTTGGGTCAAATGAGTTCACTAGACTAGCGATAAATATGGATAGTATACTGTGACGTCATACAAGTGTGATGTCAGAAAAAATAAAACATACCAAATCAAGCGGACAAACAGGCGCGGATTTAGAGGGGGCGCACCCGGCGCACGCCCCTCCCCCCCTGTTCGCTCTTATATGTAAGACAAAAAAATAAATTTGCGCCCCCCGGTTCAGCCTGATAATTTATACTGTTGCGCCCCCAGGTTCAATATTTTCTGGATCCGCGCCTGCCAAAGCCATATGTTTGATGGTTATTGCATATCGTTATAATGTAATATTGATGAAATGGTTAATACTAAGGTAATTACATTTTGTAAATGATTGAAGTTCATTATGTGAAAATTGCATTTCAAAAAGTCAACGCATTAAAAAGTTATAGACCCAAACACCCATCAGAACGTTATTTTCTAACACGTTCGATCATATGAATCAAAAGGTTATCATCCACGCTATGTTCTTAATTGAGGTCTAATGGGTTATATGCGGAACACATTCAACTCCACCTTTTAAAATCTCTTTTTTTTCTAAATCAACCAAAAGTCCAAAATAATAGAAATTATTACAGGATTATACTCAAATGAATAAACATACATGTAATTTAAAGATGATCTATTAATATTTTTTATTTATCTGGACACATCTCAGTGAAAAAATATATAACAGACTTTTTGCCGGGCCTGTACGTTAACGTTCATATCGGCCCAAATTAGATGTGAGGCATTATTGTTATCATTAAACAATCATTATGCACTCGTGACTGACCAAAATAAAAAAAAATCCTTGAGTGTATCTGAAAAAGTATGTGCGTGAATTGGAACTGTGTATAGTCAAAGGAACCACCATTGAAAATTATGTGCAAGTTTATAATCCAGTTTGCCTATTTTCGGGCTAGAATGGTACCATTGTAATCGATTTTCACTCCAGTTTATAAATTGATTCCTTAATCCTTTAGTTTAAATATGTCATAAAATTGTATAGAGTTATTTGGTTTATTCTGTGGCGCAATGGATAGCGTGCGGAACCCAAAGCAGGAGCATGCATTGGCCTCGGGGATCGAATCCAACCGTAACCCGCCGTCACCAATTATTGGTGACGTCGGGTTACGGGGGATTCGATCCCCGAGGCCGAGGGTTTTGCAAAACTCCAACCCAAACCTACATTTAGAGAATATCTAATTAACTTATAAATTATATGAATCGAATATTTGTTGTTCAACCTAATCAGTTTCAATAAGGTCTAACACATTTGTGTCAATTATTGTAAATTGATTTGGCATGTTTAACGATTGTTACAATAAAGGAGCAAACTGCATTTATTTTGACGCATGCTTCGCATCGAATATGACTAGCGAGCAGCCAGTGAAGGTCGTTCAGATAATATATGCCGTTGATGCCAACGGATCAACATTATCTAGACCCGCTTCTGAATAGTACTTCACCTTTCGAATGAACTTAACATAGATTTAATACGTTTTCCAAATGTTAATCCAGATGTAGACTCTATAATATGGAGCATTATGTTTCAGGGAAAATCGCGACGTTGGCTTTTTATGGACTTGGGCTCCTGGGAACGTGAACGTTACAGATGATTGGAGTTTATGTACGTCTACTGTACAAAGGTGATATGTTAATTTTTTTCTAAACTCTATACAATGGTTTAGCGGTATCAATGCCTTTGAAAACTATTGAATCTCAATCAAATCTCTTGGTATAATAAATTGGTTTAATTTCCGAAAATTGTTTTAAAGTTGTCATCACTCGTGTTAAATATTAATAATTAAGGTTTATACAAGGTATATCAGTGTATTTATTTGTGTTTGTATAGAGAAAACGACCTAATATTAGAATTGAACCTCACAAGCTGTACGCAGAAACTGCCATTTATTTGCATGAATGAAGGGTTTCAGTTGGAAACATACAAAGGTAACTTTTCGTTAACAAATAGCTTAATCGTTAGAAAAATATCACTTGTTTAAAAGGTGTAAATATTTTCATCAGATTGTTTGTCAACTGCATTAGTTATTTGTTGAAAGCATCATAACATGTTATTTGGCTAAGTATAACATCTAAATATAATTATTGTTGTTTTCTTTATAGGGAAATATGGATGCGAACCGGGTTGGTACGGGACATCCCATGAAGACCAGTGTCTGTTGTATGACAACCGCGGTTCTCTTAGCTATAGCGACGGAGAGAGAATATGTGCCGAACAAAACGCAACCATGGTTAGCCCAAATACGTTGCATAAACAGGCGATGTTGCGATATTTTATGAACAATGTTGCCAGAGGTAGGAAATAATATACTTATATATAAATGTAGTATGTATATGCAATTGCAATTACTTTATTATTATATCGTTGGTCCGAACGCGTTGTTTAAACACGCTGCGAATTGCGACATTTTATGAACAATGTGGCTAGATGTGCAAAATATGTTTTCTTATAGTGTGTAATTTTAATTGCAAAACACGCGATTACAAAAAATCGTAAGTCAGAAAACGTGGCATAAACTGGCAGTGCTGTGATACTTAATGAACAATGTTGCCAGAGATAGGACTTTACATTGCATATAACATGCTGTCGTAATTGCAATTACATTTGGGTAACTTCGTCTTAGAAGCAGACGAGGTTGTACAATTTCACGACCAATAAAATGAGAACTATGCAATGTGGCTTTATAAGTTATTAAACCAAATGTGTTGCGACGTCAAAAGTACGTTATGTAAAATTATGTGTAAATTGATCATTAGCTAAACTGTTTTTCAGTCACCAATATTTGGTTAGGCCTTCAATCCAATGGATCCACTTTTGAATGGTCTAATGACGCTGTGTATTACCCAGAAGCAAGTAATTTTGTATCTGGATATCAAGAGCCTGACTGTATAGTGGCATCAAAGCCATCTAGTTGGGATACGTCGAATGTTTTATTGTGGTACAGTTTGTCTTGTTCACAAAGACACGGGGTGATATGTGAAAAGAAACCTGTCCGAGGTATTGCTTCAATGTTTGTTTTTAATATTTGGATGATGTTAATGTCGTGATTTATTAGTTTATCTTGCATAGACAAAAAATGCATTTATAATAAAGCGTTTTCTAAATGTCATATATGCTGTTCAAGTGATTATAATAATAAAATATCATTTTAAAACTTCCATAATATTTCAATAACTGAATTTATTCGTTACCTGTGTATGATATTCTATCACAATATATTCATGTATGAGAATCTCAACAACAAAAAAACATTTACAAATAGCAAATGAATGCTGTTATCTTTACTTTTGAAATTATTCGCAGAGGAACTAACCATCCGTTCTCCCTCAAGTCTCGAAACATTCAGCACTAAGGTTCTCTCAACCCACAGCAACCCCATTGAATTATACAATGGAATCTCGCTTACATGTCCTACCGATGGATATACTGATCCCGGTATAAATGTGATTTGGGAGAAAGATGGCGATTTGATTAGCAATGGCCCGCCTCCGAATGGGCTGATACTTAATCTAACCGAGGTGTGTGTGTGTGTGTGTGTGTGTGTGTATTGGCTCATTGAGGAATCTATTTCATTAAATTGTCGCTCAAATTTCAGATTATTTGAAGGTTCGCTCGACAAAGCAGGACCTATACTATAGTGATATTTTAACCATCTGTTCCTTTTATTCGAAATATTGATTCAAATTATTGAGTTTTTATTTACATTTTTTATTTACCTATTAAAAATCTAGATGGATAGAGTTTATTTTAACATAGACTATGAAAAATATATATATAATTCAACTCATGATTTGACCATTTATTTTATTATTCATATAGACCATTGCCACTGTACTCTATGGACAAGCCGAGGCTGAACTGTTGCAGGGAAAATACGGATGTGATGTTTGGAGCGAATCCAGAGGCCGATATTTGCAATCCGCCTATGCTGAGGTCAAATTCCAAGGTCAGTATAAATATAACCATAGGTCACCATAGGTCACCATAGGTCATTATAATGAATATTTTTATTTATTTATTTATTTATTTGTTTTCATATATTGTCGCATTCAAAATAAATATTTTTATTAATTAGTTTTTCTAATTATAATGTGCATGCATTAACGAAACTTAACTAAAATATTGAATTATACACAAAAATAACATTGTGAGGAACACGTTTATTTATTAAGTTCAATAAATGCTTAGGCTTGTTCAATTGATTATGACCATCAATGTGGGAATTTAAATAATAATTAATATGAATCTGTGATATGCAATTTCTACATTAACGATTTCAGATATACTCACCTACCGTGCCTCAATTGATATAAACTGGGACACTATGATTTCTGGTGTGAATCTTCAATATGCTCTAATGACAAACCATTCATCGGATGTAATTGGCACTTATGTGAATTTCTTGAAATCTTTGTTTGAATTGGGCATTGGTCGGATGATTATTACACCGAAAGTTCAGCTACATTCGTTTGCGTAAGTATCCCACTCGGCAAGGGTCGTCCACAGTACGTCACTTTCGGACGTAACGTTGTGAGGACGACCTACTTTGGGCCCGTATGAAAGTTTTCCGGACGTCCTTTTACGTCCCGGCGTCCGTAGAACGTAATTTGTACGTCGGTTTCGGACGCGACGTCGATGCTACGTCTTTTCTACGTCCGCGACGAATAAATACGTCCGGAAAACTTTCATAGGGCCCAATGTAGGGCGTCCGCTCAACGTCCGTGGACGTCTTGCCGAGTGGGATGTCAACTATCGTCAGCAATTCATCGCAATGGATTATTTTTCAAATATAGGGAACCATCTATTAAACATTGTAAACCATTTTTTAAAATCTCAAAACGTCGAATGTCTGTTATAACTTCGCAAACGAATATTTGTTCGGTTAGCATCAAGACGTAACAAACAACAAGACGTCACAAATAAAATATATTTGTTGAAATTTGCAATAAAAACCTCTTAACAAAATCACGTGATACCTTTAAAGTGTGCTGAAAAGTCCGCGTAAAATTATTGTGCTTACTATTGAGGTTTTAAGCAATTTCATTTTCAGGCTTAATAAGCTGAATTTCTCACTGTTCTACACACTCTCGGATATTGGAAAAGACAACTGGAGAAGTGTATTAAACTCGTTAGAGTTGTACCATTACGTCACTGTCCCAGGATTAACAATTTACAACGTAGGATACTTTTTGGTTATTTTAACTCAGATTAATTATCATAGTTTGAGCACTCTTATATAGATGATTGCAAAGAAATATTATCTTTATAATATGACCGATATTATAAAAACTGCTACCATTAAGTTATGTGGAATTGGAATGTATTGTGCCCCCTATCCCCTCACCCGTCTGGTCTTATATCTTATACTATTGCCGCCCCCGGTTTGTTAGATCTGCACCCGATGGACATTTAACTAAACTTGTTGTTTATTTTGACAGATGTTAGACAAGTTGGACGAGGCCTTCTTTATCAGAATAAATGAGACTCTAGATTTGAAACTGGAAAACGGTTTAACTTCAAGAGAAGCGATGCATAGCGAGATGATACGAGAATTAAAGATGGAGAATTTTAATATACGAAGCACAAGTATGGGTTCTGTGTAGTTTAAGGTCCGATTACATAAAGTCGCTTGGTGTAATGTCTACTTATATAAGCATTGATTTAATTAAAAAAGTTATTTTAATCGCCACTTGCGATTTTTACTAGTTTTTCTTTCTTTAAGAAAAAGATACAAGGAGCAACAGGGTAATTCCCTGACATAATGACAATGTCCCACTAAGAAAATCGAAACATTGAAACTGGGAATAAGTTTGTTTTATTCAACAATGACCTTAATTTATAAAGAAAATAAACAACAAGCTAAATATAACAGTACTAATTAAGAAAAAAAAACAATTCTTATTATTCCAGTTGCATGTCCAGAACATACAATGCAAAAAGATGGTATGAAGGCAAAGCTACCACGAACAGAAATTCAAAGGTCAGCAGTTTCTCCACAAGTTTGCTTAGCAGGTACATTTATCATATGAATAATTCTTGGTTTCATATGCAACGGTACGAAATACGTACAATACAAGTTTGGCTATACATGTACTTGACTTGGCACATAACAACTCATAGATCGAACCTACTAGCTCTTAACGGGTTGTTTCGCTAAATTTGAGATATATCTATTTTTCAAATGCCAATAGTTTGCAACAAATTAGATATTAATATACGGACATCATAAATGTGATAGCAATGATGAAAATACATTTGTGACCGCTGTTGAGTTCTTAAATTTTATTACATTGGTTACCCCGTTATTTATTTTTCCGAACCCGTGCCTGTACATTTATAAATAATATACGTTCATCTGTTTCTAGATGGAGAGCCATATATATCGGCGCAATGCAGTGGCAATTTTCAAACGGGTGCTTCTTGGACAAATATCACTTGGAAAGAAACATGTACAGGTCCTGCATTATCGAATGATGCTGATGATCTAAGGAGACTTTCTTTGGTAAGAATCATTCTTGTATTTATGCTGTTGGATAAGAATATATTTGCTTAAATGGTTTACAAGGTTTAAAACATATAAAATAACTTTTAGTCATTAGCTAATCAAAACAACATATACATTATTATTGATCAATCAACTAACATTCATTCTGATATCATCTGGAATATCCCTATGTCCTTAAACATACACAGACTATTATTTTTAAGATTTTGGGTTAGCATAGCAACACATGTAATATAAATGGTTTCTGCTGGAGGAATTATAATAAGGTGCCGTAATCTTCTTGGTTATCTCCTGGTTCAGCAAAAACCGACACCATAATTGCAATAACTGTTCATTTCAGGTCCCGATCACAAGTGATACCTCAATTGCAATTACGGATCTGGTTGTACAGAAAACGAGTCGTACAACTGAGCTTCACTATTCCGATATTGTTTATGCATCACATGTGTTACTTAACGTTGCCAAGAGTTATAAGCCAAATATTCAGGTAAAATGTATTCCGATTGAGGACAATTTAATAACTTATTGTTTTGATTGCGAGTAGTTATATAGAAAAAGAATCACACTACACCGTTTTAAAAAAGTTATAAATCACTCAAATTATAAGAACAAAAAAAACTGTTTTTGCATTAATTTAAAAGGTGTTCAATTTTCGAAATTAGCTGAGATGTTCCTCATGGTCTAGTCAGCTTGGAGGAAGAAATGAACACTTTTTGCCAAAAAATGGTGAAAATAACCAAAGTACTCATTATATGTTATGTTCAAGGTTGGACGAAATATGGTGCTTGCAATAGAGCAAATTGCAATGGCAAATGAGGAAACTCTGGAACAGGCACAGATTCTGGATAAATCTGCAACAAGGTATTAAGTCCATATTCAACGTTTGGAATCATTAAAATTTGTATTCCTAAAACCTTTCATTTTTAAGCAAGTCTAAGGGGTTTTGAAATTATAAAATGCTTAAACTTCTATTATAAGTAACACCAAAATTAAATTGCCAAGTGATTAATGTTACTTGACAAGTTATTCATATGATTGAACCGTGACGTCTTGTCTTGTTTTAGATTAGTTGAAGCTCTAGAACTTTATACGACAATTGCTGATTTTACTGGAAACACGAAAATCATTTTATGCGGAGTCAACAATGATATCTGCGTTAAAATATTTAATCAGGATATTCAAGGTATATCATACGTCAAAAGTTATATAACATTTTTTCCCATGTATGATTTAAAGATAAAGACTTCCGAAACAGTCCATGATGTGTATAATGATTACACATTACCAAAGCGGATTTGTTCACTTTTTAAATATTTTTGATGCTCGTTTTTTTGTATATATATTATTATGCACATGGAATAGCTATTTATTAAATACTACTCTTTATAATATATTATTTAAGTTTATTTATTGTGTAATAACATACTAGTATTGTATTAATTATTGTCTAACAGAAAGAGCGGAACCTGAGGTCGAAAGCAGCATCAAAGTTCCAAGTCGCGACGAAGACACTAGTCCATCAAATCTTCAATCGGCGCCATCATCAAATTCAAATCAAGTCAACCAATCAAATGTACCGATACCACAAGGACCAACTGATCAATCGAGTGCATCCCATATAGGTGAGTAGTAAGGTAAACGTATAATGTGGATATCAGTAGTATGGTTAGAGTGGTACTGTGGAGCCCCTAGCCCACTGAGCCGATAGTTTGGTTTTATAAGTAGCAGTAAGGTCTCTGTAGCTATGCAACCCTCCTACTGAGGAGAGACAGTCGAATTTCACCCAATACATATAAGTAGTAAGGTATATGTATCATGTAGATATAAGTAGTAGGGGTAGCACTGTGGGGCCCCTAACCTAAAGGAGCATTAGTTTGGTGTTAATAGCAGTAGTACGGTGTGAGTCATATATGCCCGCATCCACTGAGGCTGAGAGTTATAATAAGAACCAGAGTCAAAGTATTTAGATTTATGATGCTTTACATGAAATGGCTCAACATCAAACTGTAAAACATTGCCTCTCTCATGACTATATTTACAAAAATGACGAATATTAAATGTTCAACACCTTTTTTATAGACGACGTTCAACAGGAAAGGAACAACAGGAATAAGCGCGATACACATACTGACTCTCCTATATCTGAAAGCGATGAAGATATTGATGGATGGCTTGTCTTACCCGATGAAATTCTTGATACCCTGTTTGGCCCAATAGGTTTGTATTGGAAGGTTTTGAATGATTAAGAATAACAATCTATCAGCAACTAGCTTTGTATTTGAGTATGGGCATACAGTTAACCCATTGAATGTTGAACAATGATGATAAGTAACAGTCAACATCTGTATATGTTGATTGCAATCACATGTAATTAAATTCGCATTACAAGGATATTGTACTACCGCACATAATGGGCACGACAAATTTCCTTTTTCATTACACAGACATTGAGCCTATTGCTCCCACCGGACCACCCACTACTACTACTGAACGACCAACGACTCAAACTACAACTACTACTTCAACCACTCAACCACCAACTCCAAGTCCAACCAGTAGATGGACGGATCCAGTTGGTCCTCCAGGGCCTCCAAATGGTGGATCACCAGGGGAGCCGGGTGGACCTCCAGATAGACCAGGTGGGTATCCCGATGGACGCCCTCCAGATGGACCACAAGGACCTCCCGGACCCGGTGGACGACCAGGGCCAGGTGGTTATCCGGATGGACCACAAGGACCCCCTGGACCGGGCGGTTATCCAGGACCTGGCGGTTACCCAGGACCAGGTGGTTATCCGGATGGGCCACAAGGACCTCCGGGAGAACCAAGTGGTCGTCCTGGACCAGATGGGGGACCAGGGCCGATTGGTCCTCCTGGTATATATTTATTATTAGTAGTAAAACATATTAGAATTTATTAATCTGCATTCATATAATGCATTGTTTATGAACCAAAATAATAAATGACAACTTTCCTCAAGTAGTATTATAGGAACTGCTTGACAAATTTGAGAAAAGTAATCATGAAACAAGATAATTTTCAAATTATATAAAGTCTAGCAATTGTATTCAAATATGAACAAATATGAACTAAATCTTATGGTTTCTATACTTTTACGTTTATTTAAAACAACTTCTACATTTATAGTTTTGTATTTATTCAAGAACCTTATATGCATATATCCAAGTGGTGGTATCTGATCATTATATTATAAAGTATAAACATTTTTTTAAAGTTTTCCTATATTTGCCTCTTTTTGCTTTATGTAGTTCTTTAGATTGGTATATTCTTGAGGTAAACTGTTTTCTATTAGCGTCTTATTTATAACAAAGAGCACATCACGACATTGGTCTCGAAAATGATCTGCTTAAAATCATATTCTACGGTGTTACAAATGTATGGTTAATTCATTTTCTGATATTTTTTTACATATTTTGGCTGTACATAAAAGCACCGATTTTAATGTTATTGGTGAAAAATGTTTTATCGTGTCATTTTATTTAACAATAGACATAACGACGTGGTGTGCTCTTCATTTAATTTCATAATCGAAATATTCACATGGTGATAGAATTATCAGGATATCCAGGCTATCAAAAGGAGATTGGCGATGACGAAGAAGATGCTGGACCAGGAATTACCGGTCCAGCCGGAGAGCGTGGTGAGCCAGGGCATCCTGGATCAGAAGAAGAGCGAGGCCAAGGCCCACGGGGACCGCAAGGGCCACAGGGACCACAAGGGCCACAAGGGCCACCGGGACCACAGGGTCCAAGTGTAGGTAGACCAGAGGCGCCCGACCCTACTGAAGAACATGATGAAACAGGACGGCCGGGAGAAACATCACCACAGGGGCCACAGGGAAATTTGGGTCAACCTGGTTCAAGCGGTCCAAGCGGTCCAAGTGGTCCAAGAGGTCCAATTGGTCCACCAGGTGCGATGGGTCCAGCCGGTCCAAGTGCCTCTCCTGGTGAGCGTGGCGAACGTGGAGAGGCAGGTAGCCCTGGGTCAGAAGGTGAGCGAGGACCTCAGGGGCCACAGGGTCCAAGCGGACAAGAAGGTAGACCAAGCGGCCAAAGGGGTCCAATTGATCCGCCAGGTGCAATGGTTCCGACAGGACCAAGTAGCCGAAGTGGTCCACATGGCCCTCAAGGGAATAACAACTCAGGAAGACCAAGCAATAGACCAGGGACAAATGATCAATCTGGAGAAAGAGGAGATCCAGGGCATCCTGGTCCTCATATGCAGCCCGATCATGACGGTCAACGAGGTCCACGGGGACCACAAGGTCCTCAAGGAAGTAGAGGTCAGAGTGAACAAG
>LQRL01122590.1:19855-43426 GCA_001703475.1 Hydroides elegans
AGGTGCCATTTTGGCACTAAATAAACTGTAATTGCTTTGCATTACGTGTTACTAAGAAAAGTGGAGTTGACGCAATTTGACGTAAAGTGGGCGATAAGTCGAAAACGAGGCTATAGTGAAAACGTAAGGAAATATCACACTCTTGGGTTTTTCTTATATGTTCTTTATATAGGTATGTAATAAATATCATTATCATATCAAAATACAGTTAATGTTATGTCAATTTGCATCAATCGAACCCTATTCCGCTCTCGAGTATTGTAAGCATGTTGTACAACATTCTGTTGATAAATCGGACAATGGATCAAGACAATCGTCCTGTGCGTAGTTGTTTGATGATACATATTCTTCACACCAGCTATATTGATCACCATATTCACAACCTATTGAAAATATATGATATTCCTCAAAGTAATAACTAAGTTTAATAATATGTTTATCTATAAATTTAATTCATAAATCCTTAGCAAAAACAAATATTCACAATTTACAGTCTATCCAGTATTTGAACAGTCTAATTCATAATGATTATATCTACAACTAATCAAGAATGTTATGAATACTTATGTACCTGTCTTCACACTCTACAAATGGAATGTCTTGTAGAGGCAAGCACACATACTATTTGCAATCAAGTTAGCTCATTCAGATATTTTACAAGTTAATGAAATAAATAGGCCTTCAATAAGGATGTTTTTATTATACTTACCTGGATTCTCATGGTTATAGTTATCTGCACAAAATGTTTGACAAACTTGACGAGAGTCGGAATCATAACACATGCCTGGAAACGAGTCTATGCACCAAGACGCATCATTTGATGGTACTTCAGGAGTAGTCGGTGCAATTGTGAGAATAGCAATTTCACTGCATGATTCACAACATTCTATTGCAATAGACTCGCCTAAGTTATTGCAGTCTCCATTAGCATTGTTTGCAACATAGGTTGAACACCAGCTATACATGTCCCCGAATTCACATCCTAGTGTGAATAAAAACAAATGTGTTCATAAAACAGACCAAATGTAGGAACATGATAATTAACTTTTGATGTATTATGCATTTGTATCATATATTGATGAAGTTAATTGAATGAAATCAAGCTAGATATATGTGCTTTATAAGTGTGTGTAAATATGTTAACAATAAATGATTTTAATACACATTTATTACCTCTCATGTAATGTTTTAGCCAATGAAATGTTATACAAAACACATTGCAGCATGTTGTAATTGAAGACAAACTTACTTTTCTCTTTTACTTTCTATGTGAATATATTCAACCCTTGTTTTTCTGAAGGTTCGAGATTTTTTTTAGTTTTATCCTTGTTTGGTTTAGAATGAACTTATAAATAGTTTTAATCTATTGTCAGTATCGATTAAATTATGGTGAACAAAATGTTGTTCAAACGGAAAACAAAGCGTTAGGTTTGATTTAATAATGAATATAATTTATTCATAAATAAAGAAACAATATCATGTTTTAACAAAGATTGGAACATAATTAAGTGTATGACAACCAGCCTTTTAGCAATTTTAGATAAAGTATAATATAAAACATTAATATTTATACACTTGTTTAAATCTTATTTGAATTATAAATAAGAGATTTTACATTTATATTTACAAATAAAACTGACTTTTATAACATTAAAAATGCAAATACTACTTGAGAGCTAAACAGCAATCTAAAGCTTGAGCAAACACAACGCTACTAATAATATACTATCATATCACAGATATTTGGCTAATACACGTAGATCTATATTGAAAGGAAATGAGTTTATGCTAGGGACAAGTGTCACAACAACTAAATCGAAAAGCACTGCAATACAAAGGCTCACACCAGGCATATCGATCTCCAAATGCACAACCTAAACACAAATAGTATATTAAAACTAAACAAATGAATAAAATCAATGAATGAAAATTACAGCCTAACAATTCAATAAATAAGTTGTCGCTTAAGAGGAACAAGAACAAAATAACTAGGCTTATTGTAACATATGTTATAACATAACTCAAGCCCAAATACCAAAAATTAAAGAAAACGTCGTGCAATACTGGAAATTCCATTAAACTTATAATCAGAAAATTTCAAATCAAGCCAATAAAAAAATGAGTTCTAGAAACTAAGCTACAACAAAAATACCTTTAAAATATCCCTAACTTTACCTGGTTCTGCACTGTTGTATTTTGCTTCACAAAATGTTGGGCACACAAGAAGCGTATCATAATCATAACAGATACCGGGAAAAGAGGAAGCACACCACTGTGCGTCATCTGCTTGAGCATCAGTAGTTGCTTGCGTTGTTGACAAAATCCCTGCGCTAAATTTGTTAGCCGTATTGGATATAGTATTGCATGAATAACAACATTCCATTGCTACGGCGTCGCCTAAATTACTACAGTTGGTTCCATTAATGGCGTTGTTCAAAACATAGCTTGGGCACCAGCTGAACATGTCACCATATTCACACCCTAAAATGTGTTCAAGATTGGTAATGTAAATCAAATGTTTATTCAACTATGAAACTGCTCATGCTATGTTTGTGATGCAGTACGTTTGTGTAAAAAGTCCAACAAATGTTTAATTATAGTAGCTTTTTAATCTCTTAATTGGTTTTTCTATCCAGACTGAGAATACAATATATCATATAAAACTTACAAAAATACAGTATATGATAAGTAATATGTTTTTTTTTCATATTGTTTGTATGTGTCATTTAAGTATTCCCTGGTTTTAGATTATATGAGTTAAAGGTATTTTTGCAAAAATAAATACAGGAATATATAAAAAAAATCAAAAGATTGCATTTATAGTTTATAAATAAAGCATTTCTTGGATCACTTAGAGGTAAATCTTTGGATTTCATTTGTCTTAGCTTAGTAATTCTAGCACCATAGATAATACTATAATGACAATACATCATGGCGAGTTTCACGAGAGCGGAGCGCGAGTGAAACTATTTTTTAGCTTTCCCGAGGAGAAATGACAGATTTCACTCGTCACGAATTGTAGTATTGTTTTTATTCCTAGATAATTGGATCTACATGTCAAATTTATTAAGATAATTAATCAATTTTAAATCCCCGAACGGGCCAAAGATAAAACTGTTCAAGTAATTTGGTTTGGACCCGTCTGTATTAATAAAACGATTATAACTAACAAATGAAATATATTTAAATATGTTTAATCTTTTTTATGTCCGTATTTGTACCTGAAATTGAAATATATTCATGATAAATTTTTAATCATTCACCAAATACCTATGAAACTACCTTTCATCATTTGAAAATCCATATAAACACAATTATCGCACATTAAAAAAAGGATACGTTATAAAACGTAAGCGTCATAAATACGAGCCCAATTATGACGCAATGTTTAGCGTAGAAATACTGTGACGTAAGCACGCAAATGCATAAGAACAATGGAACTTGTAAATAAACACACGTTCGAGTCAATGTGTTTAATAACTGATTAAAAGTTATCAATATTGCATATATTATGTTTTAAAAGATTAGGAATGAAGTTGTTATTCCTTAGGTTTGGATTATATACTTTATTACCACTCTCAACGCATTTTACTTGATGATTTAAGGTATGTAGGTTTTTATGCACGTTTTAAAACATGGGTTGGACACTTGCTTTAAATCATCATCAAAAGGGCCTGGGTGACGTCCGTTTTAATAATTATGTCACCCCGTATGTCACTCTGCTCTAGGAATAAAAGTCATTATGATATAGTAACAGCTTCAGTACCATTAATAAAGTGTCTTATATCACAGATACCATTTAAGAAAATTAATTACATATCGTCTGTCTTATCATGATAATTCTAGCACCAAAAGATATTATTCATTACATAAATCAGACCATAACATAAATCCTATGCCATGAATAAAATGAATAGATTAAATTAAATATCATTTTATGTACATATAATTTACAAACACAAATATAAAACCAGTTAAGAAACAAAAACTAGTGATAGAGTAAGGATATGCTTCGTATAGAATACTGTTGGCATATATGAATCATAAATCATCAAGCTAGAAAAGTTCCTATATATGTTGCGAATTCACATCGATATTGAATAACATGTTCATATCACAAGAGGAACTGCCACCTTTTTCAAGAACATGTAGAACAACAAAGATAGGCATCATTTGCATTGCTGCAGTGATGTAGCTGACACCAGGAAACCCGATCACCAAAGGAACATCCTACATAACAAAAAGAAAACAGGAATAACGTGATACATGCTTGTATATATATGTTTTTAAATGAGTAGAATATCATCTTCATCTTTGTTTTTCCACATGTATATATGAATTTTCATTCATTTATCAAATCATACCTTATGAACAAAATTTCCAATTCATTATACCATATTCCATCACCACAACATATTGAGCTTTGAAACACCACTATAAGAATGATCAAAATAAAGAAAGAAAGCCAAGAAAAAAAAGACTTAAAGTATAGAATAAATAACCTACCTGGTTCATCTGCATTGAAGTGCTCAGCACAATACGCTTGACATAGCTGTTGCGTTGAATCGGTATAACAAATACCAGGATGGTGATCTGTACACCATGAGGCACCATTTGTCAACATATCAACGGTGTTTGTACTCAATGAACTTGTGCTTGACTGACTATAAGTGGTGGTATCTGATAAAGTTGTGCTTGATAAACCAGAATTAGAAGTACTGTCAATATTGGTACTAGATTGATCTGTGGTAGATGCTTCTGACGGTTCATCTGATGCATGGTTTGTTGTATACACGGTGGGATCCGTCACAGTATTATCCGCTGTAGTCGATATATGAGATCGTGAAGTAGTGCGTTGCGTAAGTATGGTAGGTGTAATAGCATTAACACCACATGAACCACAACATTCAGTGGTTACATCTAAATTACTACAGTCTGTACCGCCAATAGCATTTTGTGTAACGTAGTCTTCACACCAAGAAAATTCGCCACCATATTCACAATCTAAATTGGAAATATTTATATTATAAATCAATATATGTGTAGAACATTACAGTGTATGCTATTGAAGTTTAGGTATCTTTATATATTGTTCAAAAAGGTCAAATTTTATCAAACCAATTCAATTAAGCCTTAGGTATGAAGTGATGAAGGTAAAATACAGGATGTAACAAAAAATAATAAGAAACGAATACTCACAAAGATGGTAAAACAAAACAATATCAAAGCAGTTCACCAATCAAATTTTGATATTAGAAAAATATATATAAAACATAATTGCAACATTTCGTAATACAAAGGTTTTTATTAGTTAAAGTTCATATACCATTTTCATAGAAAATACATTGTTAAGCAGTGTGCTTATACATTCTAAGGTCATCGAAATGCAGACAAAATAACTGCATTTTAGCAAAAATAGATAAAAACAAGGTATAACAGTGTTAATTATTGTGCTCAACAATATCTGCCTAGTCGTTAATCATTCTATCTTTCCATAAATTCAAAATCGCATATACAGGTTTTATTAACAAGAATAAAAGTGGATAAAACTCTAGACAAATAGAGTTAAACGTGCAAAAGAGTAAAGTCTAAGCTAATGTGGAGCATGTACAAATAAAGGTGCATTTTAAAGGAAAAAAATATATTTACATATTATTCAATCAGTAACCTAATATATGAATAAAGGATTGATTCAAAGATGATAGAAATATTACGAAGAGTCATTTTTAACGAAGTAAATGTTTATGCACAAGTTGCACAGCAATCCTTTTCATCCGTTGCGCAGAACGTAGGAAGACACCATGAATATCTGTCACCGTATTTGCATCCTACATTTTTAGAAAAGAGATAACTTAGAACTGTAGTACCTATCACAGTATTTCAAAGAAAAGTGAGGTAGGATTTAGTTTTCTAAATGTAACTCATATATTACAAGATAATAATATATAGAGTTCACATTAATACAATTTATATTTTGAAATATATAAAGATTGAATGTGCACAATTTTCAAAATATAAAGAAGCAAAAAAAACAATCAAAACATATTATATCCTTAATACCAATGTATAAGAAAATAATTATTAAGAGATAGGAAAATAATGATTAACACGAAAGATCACTCTAACTAATATGATTTATGTTATATATAATATTTCAGAAACAAATCACACAAAGAACAAAAAGATAGAAAGATGTTAATATATGGTGTGGTTTGTGAAAACGAAATTAAATAAAAGAGGGTGAAAAATTATGTTGTGTGTGATGGGTAGAAATCAGACATATATGTGATAATATTAAATCAAACTTACTTCCTGAATTTGCTATTCGATGTTGAGCACAGAACGAAGGACATAAGTTCCTCCTTGTATTACGGTCGTAGCAAATTCCTGGAAACTGCGAACTGCACCACCATACATCGTTGTTGGTAGTTGTTCCGAGTGTTGGTGAACTAGTTGTAGTGATTGTAGTGGTTGATCTATCAGTAGTAGTTTCGAAGGTAAAAGGAGTCGTGCGTAATGTTGAATATGTTGTCTGTGACGTTGAAGGAATTGTTGGAGTTGTAAATGTTTCTGTTGTTGTTGACGTAGTTTGCGTTGTTGGGGTTGTGGAATGCGTACTTTGTGTCATTGAAGAAGTTGTTGGAGTGGTCGATGGTACCATTGGTGTTGGCGTAGTTTGTGTTGTTTGTGATATAGTCTGGATAGTTGAAGGCCGCCGTGTAGTGTATTGTGAAGTTGTTGGATATCTTGTAGTTGTTTTATCAGAGGTTGATAAACTAAGGGGTGTTACTGTAGTTGAACTTCTGACAGCTGGTTTGCAAGATACACAGCAGTCTCGAGTTATATATGCAGGCAGGTTACTGCAATCATTCTCTGCGATTGCATTGTTACTCACGTATTCTTCACACCATTCAAATTTATCTCCATACTCACAACCTAAGCATAATTTGAAACAGAATAGAAAATGAAAAATAATTTATCTCACCTATAAAAATGTTTCCCAGTATTAGGTTGTTACGTGCATTCAGTTATGTAAAGAACAATAACAATGCAAACTTTTGTTGTGCTAAATTTGTTGTCGTGAGTATTCATTTCTCTCTATGTTTTCATCTTAATATAGTATATTTAGTATATTTAATCAATATGTTGCAGATCAGCAAAGCAAATTATATTTTCCAATCATATATTATATCAATCAAGAATACTAAAAACTACAAACAAACCTGGCTTATTCATGACATTGTGTGCACACGTGGCACAACATTCATCCTGATATGTCTGCAGATAACAGCTTCCAAGAAATAGTGTGGCGCAATATGATGCTCCATCTACGCAAAATGGATCCTTGAGTAGGAAAAAACGACCAATTAATTGATTGATTCAATTCATGCAACGATGTGCTATTTACATATTTGGAAAATTCTTTTCCAAAATTATATTAAAGAGATCGCAATTCATTACCTGATTGATAACTCTTAGGTTGATTTGAATTCAGTAATATAGTGTTAAGTCTCAATTAATTCTAAGCCAAGCATCGTTAATGAGGACGATGTTCTCAAAGAGTTTCCATATTTCAAAACCATTTGACATATTCACAAATTGAACGCAAATTCAAAAGGCGCATTTCAATGGTCTTATTTTAATTGTATTTTAATTTTAAACACTATAATAATTGTAACGTACTACAGTTGTGGTCCAGGCAGCAGTTGTAATAAATTGAGTAGTAGGCAAAGTTGGCGTTACTTCTGCATTTGTTGTTGTAAGAGTGGATACTGATGCAGTATATGTAGTTGATCTCACAGTTGTTGTGGTAGAAGGTGGAGCTGTTGATGCATATCTACAGTATTCGCAACATTCCAGTTCATTAGTAGTACAGTCCGAGTCCTGGCATTGCTCTATCTTGTCACCGAATGCACAGTCTAAAAACAAAACGTAATATTAATTATTTCATGTCGTGTGTTATGTTTAGATATTACCAAAGATAATTCAGATAATTCATTCCGTTCCAAGTATTTTCCTAACAATTGAGGTTTTAGTATGCTAATAAAGGCATGATTGCACTCGTTAAATTGTTATAACCCATATTCCGGATTGTTCAAATGTATTTAGCAAATCATATTTCAAAAGGGGTTGATTGTGCATAAAATTAGCGCAATATGAAGATGTATTATTTAAAAAAAAACATTCATTGCTTAGTGTTTACAACTCATCCGTTTTCCAGATTGTTTTAATGTTTAAAATCAATTGTCTTAGGCTATAAAGCCAATATAGTCAAATACTTTAATGAAAATAAGAATATAATAATGACGTATGTATTCATCATAACTATTCAAATATGTACATTGGACTTTAGAGCATGGATTCTTTATAAATACAATGAACTCTACTCATTCTGGATTTTGACATAATTATTCACTAATCACGAACTCTAATCCTGTAAACTCCTTATTTTCTTAAAAACAATATTCAGATTATTATTCACGACATTTAGCTGAAAAAGGCTAAATAAACATTGCATTATACAAACGTAAATATTGATTGAAAACAAACAAGCCCTTTGTATCCTATAAAACCCTACAGGTAGGTAATAATATGTTTAATGAATTGAAAAATTGAATATCTATATGACTACCATCAAATGTGGACAAAAAACATCAAACTAGTTTATCTAAATGATTTAAAATGTATGTGTACTGGTCCCATCCGTTCCTACATTTATCTTTCGTATGTTTACTCTTTACAATCACCCCTGTGTACATTAAGTATTATTTAGTCTCAAAGCTTATTCTCTCAATATTTTGAAAATATACTGCTTTTAGCATGACTATCTTTAATAGGTAAACATAATATGTTAATTGTAACGTTATTTGCCACTAGTTATAGTATGTGTGAATGTTTTGTAATATAGCGTGAGCATTACTTGTCAAGTAATAAGTATATGCCCATTCGTGAATGCAAAACAATAAAGTGCAAACAATGTGTGAGTGTTTTGAGTAAATATAAAGTGAAACCATTATTGTTATTAAATGGATATAGATATATGCATATGCATATAGATATTATTTTAATGTGAAAAATATAATAAGTAAAGAAATATTTGTTAATGTATCTTTAAATTTGATTTACATAGCGTATATAGCTCAACATATTATTTGAAATACACGCTTTGTGCATTAGAGAGTAATCGATAAAACGATAAAATGTCATATAGTTTTATTGTCAAATGAACACATTATACTGGAGAACACATCGTGATTATTTGATAAATATACAAAACACAAAATGATGGTATGTATATAGTTTTACTTAATAAGTAACGTCTACAACGAAATATTAAAACCAGTCAAATGAACGGTTTTGTTATCCTTTGATAATTTATATTAATGCTATGTCAAGTTAATGCGTGATGATGAAAGCAAGTGCAAATTTTACGGTGCTGTTCACATATAGCTTATAACATAGACCATATGTTAAACAGTGCTAATCACAAGGCTGATTTACATAATATAAATATTTCACAATTATCATAGTGAACTGTTCCTATCGCTAAACAAATAAAATAAATATTTGCAAAAATACAAATGTACACACTCTATAAGCTTTATAATATATCAATAAATATATAAAAAACATATAAGCAATAACAAAAAATATAGCACCAAACACGTTTAAGATATGTGATTGCAATCAAGCAATCTATCACAATGAATTATATCGGATATGAAATTGTTAGGTAAAGATCAATGTTCAATGTTAACTCAAATTAAAGTGGTGTTATTTAACCAAGTAACTGCATGTATCATTGAAAACATACATTACTTATTGCTTTCATTTTTTCACTATGTTTAATATCAAGTAAAACTAGTAAATAGGTTCCTATATAATTCCAATTTATACTGTCGCTAATCGTATCTACATTTAAATGGTATAAATAGCAGTAAATCGAAAATATCTATCTAGTATATATATTTATTATTGGCAAGTATCACAGCATTCTTCTTGATGACGACCGCAATACTCTTGTCGACACCATGAGTACTTATTTCCGAACGGGCAACCTAAAAATCAGAGGAAGGTTGAAAGGATCGAAAAGAGGATAAAATCAAAGGTGCATACAAAGTTGGTATAATTGTTGATATAAAACGTATATATGATTAGATGATCCATGTTTATATCAACCAAATGACGGTTGCGTTGACAAGCGAGGCTTAGTAACACACTGCAATGATTTTGTTAAAATAAAATTCGTAACACAACTATGTGCTATCTCTTTATTGCACTACATTGTACTACATAATATACGTTTTATATCAAATCATAATGAAAAAGTAGTGCACATATATAAACTATTGTTTATTATTAGTTTTATAATGTGCTATTAGTAAGTTTTAATTTAATAGTACACACCATAAAATCAAGTACCGAAGGTAGTAAATAATCTACAATAGAGCTTGATTACAATACACCAACAAATTGCATCCTTGTACCATAAAGGACAGGAACAAGTATAAATAGATAGAAATTATCTACAAACTACAAGGTCTAGGTTAAATAAATTAAGTAAATACAAATAAATTCTACAAGTTGATACTAGCTATGAAATGCAGTAAATCAATGTTAGTTTCATTTCATTTCAAAATCAAATCCTACGTTTGACACAAATGATCATTGGCATTTTCAAAATACTACGCATGTTAACTGCAATATACTTGTTTTTATAATTTCAATAATAAACATTTGTTTCAAACCTATCTTTTTTCTTAATATATTCTAAAATGTCATACCTGGTTGATTTCTATTCCTCAGATTTTCACATGTGTAGAAACATGTCTCCCGTGTTGATATATCCCAGCAATCTCTAGCTTGGACGTGTGTTGAACACCAAGATGGCTCACTCGGACCTTTTCAAATAATAATGATAATATTTATTATCTGATTTGCAATAAATTAGTCCTTATTCATGCATGTTTGAAAATGACTTTGATAAATTAAAAATAACTTTAACAAAAACACTGTAAACAAAGAGGAAGTTATACTGTGCTAGAACAGTGCTAGTTGATAACCGATTAATACAGAAACAAAAAAGAATAATCATTATCATATTAAAACAAAATATTCATTAAAAACTATTAATAACATCTTTATAACTTACCTTGTTCCATAATACATGACATGCAACAGTCTCGTTGTGTCTCTGGGCTCAGGCTGCTACAATCACCATTCACTGTATTGTCTCTAATGTAAGTTGGACACCAGCTGTACATGTCGCCATACTTGCATTCTGAAAGCGGAAGACAATTAATACAGATATAAAATATATTATATCGTTTATACAGGATTTAAAACAATAGGTTTGATTTGTTTAGTAGCATATTTAATTTTAAATGTAATAACCTTGCTAATGTACGGTACTATATAATCAAATTATTAATTTAATTAGTTTGACAAATAATAATGTGGGATGATGATGTTGAAAACAAACTATGCTGAATACACTCCACACGCTACATTGGAATAACAAGATATTTAAAATATAATTTGCAACGAACTACTAATGAAACAGTTAAACGGTTGAGGTGTGTCATAAAGTCAATAAATAAACAATCATAAACAAATCAACATCAAATATACCTGATGCACCCGTGTACTCGTCTGAACATCGCTTGCAGCATGTTTGCGTATAGACTTCTACATAGCAATCGGATGCAGGCATTGTATCGCAGTAGCTGACTTGAGGATCATTGATGCACTCACCGTCATTTGCATCGCTGCTTGTTGTCTGTACAACATAATAAAGAGCGTTGATAAACCTTTCTATAAAGCAATGTCTAATAAGTGTGTTTAAAGAGAACTGCGTATGGTCAGAAAACAACATGACAGTATAAAACAATAAAACTAAAAACATGACAGTATTGCCGTTATAAATTGTTAGTATACAATTTCCCGATATCATTTTTTTTCACTGACATGATCTAACCAGTATGTTTAAACACATACCCGTATATGTAATGTTTAGCATAATTCTTAAACTCAATTCAAAATGTTATATTGCATCATGTTGATAGATTTTAGTCCAAATATGACAAAATCATGCAAAACTAGTCACTTTAAAAACTCACTGTCGTTGTAGAAGTCGAAGTAGTTGTAGTTGTTGGCGTAGTGGTAGTAGTAGGAGTTGTGGTAGTAGTAGAGCTCGTCGTAGTGGTAGGGGTAGTGGTAGTGGTAGTGGTAGGAGTGGTTGTAGTTGTATGAGTAGTAGTAGTGGTAGGTGTAGTAGTGGTAGTGGTAGGCGTTGTGGTAGAGGTACTAGTAGTAGTTGTCGATGTTGTAGTAGGGGAGGTGGTGGGGATGGTCGTGGAAGGTGGGCGTTCAGTCAAGACAACATCATGACATGTTTGACAACAGTCATCACTGGCGGTATAGCAATCCGACACAGAACATGTTTCATTACGATCACCGAAGATGCAGTCTGAAAAGAGAATTGACATAGATTTTAATGAAAATTGAATGAATACTATGTTGTTATTATATAAAGTGTTTATGCGGATTATGTATTTGTTAATAATTTTAGATCCAGGCAAAGTAGTATTTATGTTAAAATCAATGTGGTGTCTAATAAATAATAGATAAACCAACAACTAACCTGATTTGTTAATACAATGTAGCTTATACTAATCAATCAAATATATATTATCAAATTCTGATTGTAAGACGATTTAGAAATTCAATATGTTTATGTTTTATTTCTTCCTCTTACTCAACTTATTTGATATAAAGTAGTATTTAACATTCGGTTTGAATATTCAGTTTTTTAATAGTTAAATTTAACAAAATATTAAATAAAATCGACCTAAATTGATATATATTAATGCATGTACTAAACACAGAAAATCACATAATTTAACATGAAAATATAAATAGTGTTAAAGCATTTAGAAATAACATATGTTGATATGTGTATAGGAAAAACGTATATAACAAAAAAAATAACTATATAACAGCTCTTAATAAGATTGTTATCATCCCATCTACTACAATTTGAATAAATACAACGAATTGATATTGAACATTATATATAATATATGATAAATAGAAATATATTTCAACTAAAATAAATGACTCTTAGTGAGAAGCTAGTAGGAAATAATTATCTATATAGTACACAAATATATATGTATACAGCACCAAAATAACCTATCACCATCATTAAACAATATCACAGCCACAGCCAGCAAATACTATTATACTACTAATGTCCAACGAGATGACAAAATTAGGAAAACTTTTGAATGATTTTAACATTAAACATTAAGATTAACTACATAGCTATTATAAATTATTATCTGAATGATAATTTTCTAATAATCTAGTTTTTGTCATTATTTATTTTATGTTATCTAAATTAATTTAAGTCTTTGGTAAAAATGCACCACTGGTATTGTATAATAGCGCATCGTATTTATTTACACCATTCAATGCTTTCACTAGTTTGATTGGCAAGATTCGCAGCATTCATTCTGATGTCGATCGCAATATTTGGAATGGCACCAATCATATTTGTCGCCAAATGAACACTCTGAAAATTACATCATGCATCGCGAATTGTAAAATGAGCATTAATATTAATATTTCCCTATCTTCCATTTGCAAACCTTCGTATTAATCATGTCAGAAAAAAAGTAGCAACAATATGACAGCATGATTTTCATAATATGATATTATATATGTTTTATAGCCGTTTGTCAATACAAGGTTTGCAAATTTTAATTAATAGGGAGTTAGTCTATCTATTTATGTGTATATACATATTTACAAATATTAGTTTCTACTCTTCTATATAAACTCCTCTAATTATACTACTAATTTAGTATGATTATTGTGCATTGGTTAAAATGTAAAAATATGTGCAACATTATTACAAGGTGTTAATATAAAACCTATTATCACAATGGTAAATGCACCAAACACCTAATATAGTACTACGGTCTTGTTTACAACACACCGTTTCTTATCACTTGTAGCCGATGGCTATTATTTAAAAATAAGTTTCTTTCTCACGACTAAACATTAATCAAATGATTTGATTAAACTATTTAGAAAGTTAACCATTTCATTTCTACTTAACTATTGATAAGTAACAAGCAGTGTGTTGTAAAATCAAGAAAACGGAAGATACCAAAAGTACCATACTAAGTCCAATATATTTATGAATAATGTATATGTAAATGTCTAACTAAGTAAGCACAGAAAAAGTGCAATCATACCTGGTTGCGTGAAATTACTTCTTAGTTGACCACAGGTATAATAGCAAGTACTTCGTGTATTCATATCATAGCATCGTCCAGGAAATATGTTCTGACACCATGCTGGTTCATCCGTCGGTGGGTCTTCCATAGCACACGAAAAGCAGCACGTGTGTGGAATATTGGATCCAAGGTCGGTACATGTTCTTCCCTGTGCGGCATTGCTTTCAACGTAGCTTTTACACCAGGAACTACGATCGCCGTATTCACAACCTAGTAATAATTTTAAACAAAAATGTTTTAAATAAGCAAGGTTTCTATATGTAAGCAGCCACTATCGTCACTTATATTTTAGGTGGAAATGTTAGTGAGACATATTTTCAATCGACATTTATCCTGAATATTTTCGATTTGTGGACAATTCATTCATCCTCGGGCACTAATGGTACAATTAATCAATATCTATTAAACTTTAAAAAAAACTTGTATTCAATACAATTTATGGTTATTGTTGTAATTGTCACGATACGAAAATAGTTAATATAAATCATGTAACCAGAAAAATGGGTTTCCAAATCTATAAAATATATCCTTACAATGTAGCCCGTTTTGTAATTTCGTGTATGTCTATAAAATTATGTATTCTATATATTATATGTGTGTTTTCATATGTTAAAATAAATTCTTATGTACCTGGAATGCCCCTAAACTCATTTTGGCATCGTTTACAGCATAGGTTTCTATAACTTTCAACGTAGCAATCAGCTGATGCCATGGTTTCACAATAGCCGACACTAGGGTCGTTGATGCAATCACCATCGCTATCAATAAGCTGAAAGGTAAAACAGGTAAAGGTAAGCAGAAAGATAATATGAATATACTGTAAATTGTATAATTTGATTAGGAAAGGGAAACGGCTTATAAAAAATATACAAAATTCAACAATCCATATGTACGAATAATTGGAATAAAGATGAACTATTAATGCAAGCACGACATAAATAACTATATAAACGAATAATAAACTATTTAAGACCATCACTGTATCAAAAAAAAAACATTTTAGTGTCAGATGCATAAATAAAGATTACAAAGCCATGCCAATCAAAATGATCTCTATAACAGTAGCAATTGGTTTAAAAAACAACATTTAAAGAAAAGGTAAGCATATATGGGGACTGTAAACATATGATAGCGACTCAATAAACGTATATATTTGATATTTGGATTTAGTTTTTATTGAAACTTAATCAAAATAGTTTTATAATTCAATAAACGTACAGGTTGTGTTGTGGTAGTAGTTGAGGTAGTAGAGGTTATAGCCGGTGTAGAAGTACGAGGAGGTTGTGTAATAAGGTATCCGCAAGTATGACAACATTCATATAGGGCGTTACTGTATTGGCAGCTTTGAGCATTGCAGTAGCGACTTCGGTCACCATAGGGACAAGCTGAAAATATATAAAAATGTACTGTTATGTATCTATGATAAATGTTATTATACTTAATCAACTAATCCGAAATAATGGGCCTTCACACAATACATGTTTAAAGCAATTTTATTTTCTGATTAAGGTACGTTATTTATTTGGTGGCTTTCATTGCATTGTTATTGTGAATTTGTTAAATAATAAAGAATGTGAATCAAATTGTGCAGTGCAGAAAGATTATTTACTCATTGATGGCGTTTTTGAAATTACTTAATCAATATAGTAAGCCTTCAAGTATATTTTGAACAAAGCTACATTTATACTTACTCGGGTTATTATGATTTCTTTCTCTCTCGCACGTCTCACAGCAATCGCGTTCAATATTAGAATCTAGACAATCACGTCGATCAATATTGCTGCACCAGCTTTTCTTATCCCCATACTCGCACCCCGGTTTGCTTTCGTCTCTTATTCTGGCACATGAACCGCAGCATGTTTCTTCCTCACTACTATAGCAACGATATGCCATGTTGCCGTAGATAACGCTGTTTTCACACCAGCTGGCGCGATCGCCGTAGAGACAAGTAGGAAATACATCTGAAATCAATGAGCAAATATTGATTTTCTAACATTGCTATAAACCAAGATAGAGTTATCAGAATTAATATGGAGAGACTCTTTCAACAGTTGTATAGATAGATACTCATTAGAATTTTTTAGTTAAATGGTGCCATTGTGACCTTCAAGCATATTTATGTGTTAAACAATAAATAATTTAGCTTTGTTCGACATATTTGGTTGAACCTAAAATTATACTGATATACCCGCTATAGTTAATGTATAATTTTACATTTATTACAAAAATAGAATATAAAATATAGTAAATAATATAAGACATGTATTTTACCTGATGATGCTGTGTTCTGTTTTTCGTATTCTTGGCATGTTGCGCAACAGTCATCTTGGTTTCTCGTGAGGTAGCAGTCTCTTGCATATATATCGCACCACTGTACCTTGTTTCCGTACTCGCAACCTGTAAAAAGGTAAATAGCAATATAACGGGGGATCTAATAAAATAGATTTTAAAAAATTAAGGGCTCATAAACAAACCTACAAGCAAAAAAAAACTGAATTGTTTTATACATATTTTAGAGCACTTTTATAGAAAAGATAGGTTGTTGTTGTCATATTTGCATGTAATTTACACTCATTTAATATCAGTATCACATTTGATTTCTATGTTATTTAGTTGTTGATAATCAAATGAAAATATATTTTATGCAAACCAGTTTTCTATGCCATTTTCCTTTAACAAATGCAGAGCAGAGCCGAAATTGATATCGCGCATTTCATAATGATTATTAGTATAGTTTACTAAAAAAAGTATATAAAAAAGTATACTGTATACCTTTTTTCGCATATTCCTATAAACAAATGTGTATATCTTACCTGGATTCGAGTTATTCCTAATCGCCGCACACGATTCACAACATTCATCAAAGCCATCATAACAGACCCATGATTCCGTCCCCACGACGTCGCTACAGTAACGTCGGTATTGCGAGTAGAGACGTCCTGTGTAGTCACCGTAGATGCAGGAGTCTGGCGCACTTGGGGCGTTGGGGTCGTAGAGGCAATCACCGCTCATGCACCACTGTAAGGGGAAAAATCGTTAAATTATATATATATATATAACATCAAATATATATGTATATATTTATATATTTATAGAATATATTTAAAATGCAAGCAGCTTATCAAAAGAGCTTGAGTTTGTTGATCAATACAAACTTTAACTTTAGTTGATACATTTTAAAAAAAGCGTATTTAACTCCACAATCTATGATAATATTCTACAGATATATATGTTTAAAACAAAGGTGTCATTGATATATCTGATAATGATCGTCAATATTTCATTTCTTATAAGAAGCATATTCTATTCGATTATATAAGTAACTTTTGGAGTATATCATTGATGCTTATCATGAGTTACTTGCTATCACTCAAATAGGGGAAAAAACAAATCTTCAAAATATAACTCACCTTGTTATTTCCGCATGTGGTACCATCGGCTCCTCTCTGTTCGGCTGTTACATAGCACTGATCAGACTCAGCCACGTAACAGTACATTTGTCGGCAGATTTCCTCATCTAAATGACCACCCTGTAAATATTATTGCAATTGTATATTTCAGTGACTAGCTATGCATCGTTTACTTACTTTATTGCCAATATAACACATAGCTTAAACATTTAAATGTACCTATGTTTTCTATGAAACAATCACTACTTTCAAACTTAGAATGTGTTGACAAGGAATAATTATATTATTATGGATTCAATTAATTGATTATATATTCATATATTCTGTGATAAGAAACTTTTTTATGTTTTCACGTAAAATGATATACTTGACAAAAAAACTGTTTCAAGATATAGATGCTATAAGGGACGGCAAACGAATAAATGTTGGAACCAAAGCTATATCCCTCACTAATAGATTCTACGATTCTGCATATCAGAAGTAAATCAATTGCGTAATTCAATGATATTAAAGCAGACCAATACAGGATAAAACCAAAAATATGTGATCACTATTAATGCCTTACCCCGCAGTAGTATGATTCGGGTCCATATCGGATTTGACACTGCATATCTGGTGTAAAACGCAAACCCGGAAGTTGGGTCTTTACCCATTCTGTATCGACTTCCGTCACGGAAGAGGTGCTCATCAAACAGTTATTGCCCATTCTAAAATTAATATAAAATTGAATATTAAATGATAGTTTTAACTTACAAAGTAAGGCTCATAATGTAGTCCGTCTACTTATTGAACAATGCGAAAACGGAAAGGCGTTCATATAATTGTTGTCGTCCAGTGTCCCCGATTACGTTTTAAATGGTTAGTATATTGTGCATTAAATATTAGAAGTTTACATTATACTTACAGAGTTAAGCTCATAATGTAATCCTTCATCGATCTAATCGAACAATGTGAAAACGTAAAAGCGTTCATATAATTGTTGTCGTCCAGTGTTCCCGGTGATGACGCCATAATATACTGGTCTCTTCCGGTACATGATGGGGCGTGAACTGTGTTGCCGTCGTGGTATGAACCCAAACTGAAACAAATTGAAAGAGGTCATACATTTATCTGCATTGGCGGAGCCATGTCAAAAGCGTTATATGATACGTGTGCTTATATGCTTAAATTACAATTCACACGAAAATCATATAAGAATGCATTTTATTTGCAGAAGTAAATGGGTACATCGATTGCATCCATCCCTTGCTGCTTTTAATAAGGTTATTCTAATTCTTTTACTATTATTTTAAAATGTGTTTTATATGTTTAAGCATATAAAGGCATGTTTTTTTATATATACAAGTGTATTCTCTATGTAGCAACTAAGATTATGACCCTGTATATGTTACTGGATTTGAAAATTCATAATTGAAGCGTTAGAAAATCTACTCACTTGTGAGCCATTTCGTGAGCCAAAGTTGTGGTGGCTGCAAATAGACCATTGTCGTAATTGATGGAGGCACCGTACCATACCGGTACATACTTGCATACACCTTTTATGTCAGCGAGGCCAGAAATAACCCGATATGAGCCATCAGTTCGATAACCGTTGAATAAGAAATACCTGACAAAGAGAAATGAATATTAATATGGTATTTATTTTACAAATATTGTTCCAATTATGCACGTATCAAATCAGCAATTATATTTATTAGGCGAGTCTTTGAAGGGCACCCCACGACCCAATTTTCAAAAAGTGTCTATTTGAGTATAACATCGCTTGTAACATTGAAAAAAAAAGCGAAAAGAAATATTTCTTAAAATATTGTTTTTTTTTTTACAAAAAGGTGTTCCTATTTTTGTAGCTAGCTTGGCGCACTGCGCTCATCTAGCTGGCTAGAATCATCAGAGGAACACCTTTTATGAAATATGAAAATAGTAAAATGGGTATATTTGACCAATTTCTAGCTTTACTTCAGTTTATTATGCCTAGCTAGATATCTCTGAATAAAAAAACAAACCCTAATTTGACGAAAAAATTATAAAACTCGACAAAAATATAAAAAGATGTTCCTTTAATTCTTGTAGCTAGAAGGCCATTTTTGAAAGTGTGTAACTAGATGAAATTTGAAAAGAAACACCTTTTTTGAGGAACACCTCGTGGGGTGCTCTTAAGTCTTTGAGGGACCTAAATCAATCATTATTCAAATCAACTACCAACCCAACAACTCCATTCTGTTCAAAAGTTTTCAGGATCCGTCCCTGATATATTTAAATGCAGGGTTTTAAGTAGTCGATTGATTATCTATATTATGGCACCAATAATCATCAAAATATTGATTTGTCAACGCAATTCCCTTCTAACTGCACCCCACGAGTAAAACGTTGCCGTTTCCCCGTATTGAGTCACAGAAGCATCAATGCATAACATGATCAATATTTCATGATAACAAGTCAATAAATATTTTGAAAACTTTCGTGCAAAAATGGGTTACTCGCAGCATTAAAAAAAAAACAACTTTAATTATATAGTTAATAACAGAAATTAACATTTCAATTGTTTTTTTATTCGTATCAATTAGGCAAATAATGATTTGCAGTATGTTCTTAACCCGTTATATATGTATGCAGGTCTTTAGTAATAGTGTTTTAATTAGAGATCTATTCACAGAAGGCTTGACTCCTGATACTTATATACATGTACTTCTCGAATTTTACTTTGTCTCTTTTCTGTTTGTTTCTTAAACTGTATTTTACATTTCTTGTATTTTTTTACTCCTGTATTTTTGTTCACCTACCCACTAACAAGCGTTGCTTGATCAAAAGGCGGCAATGAATCGCGATTATTCGTAAGCCACAATTCAAAATCATCCAGTGAGTCATACGCGTCTGTGTAATAACCCGAGTCATAATTGCCACGTCGATTGTACTCGGTCCAGGGGGACTGTTCTGGAGACTGGGATTAGAATATAAATATATATTAGTATATACATATATATTGCAGTCAATTCATATAGATTATAGTTATATAACAAATATATATTCCAGCGAGTCCCAGGAGGCTGTGTAGTAGCCTGAGTCATAATTGCCGCGCCTGTTGTACTCGGTCCAGGGGGACTGTTCTGGAGACTGGCGGTTATAAAATGATATATGATTATATTAATATACAATGTAAATAATACACATTGTTGTGGCCAATTCAACGTTTGAATAGACGCAGCTCGGATGCTGTATGCTTTTAATATCCATGTTAAATTTTTTGGTATATTGACCCTGGTGATTTGAATCGGGGCCATAAAAAGTAAATTAAAATAACAAAATATTAAAAACATTGAATCAAGTCCCTAATCATACATATGCTGATTAAAATCGATTATGAAATTTGTTGTACAAAGTCTAAGAGACAATCCAAAAAATAAATATACATGCATGTAAAAAATCTACCTTACGACCAATAAGCCAATCCCCTTCCCCTCAGAGAAAATCCAAGCGCAAGTCTCTGACTCATAAATGAATTGCTTCAATGCAAAGGTTCCTTACCGTAGCGATATACAAGGCGTTGAGTTTCACATTGATCTCAAAATTCGATTCAGCGATTGAGGCATAGCGCAGCTCGACCTGCAAAGAAACAAAAAGAAATAATAAAACAGCATTTGTAATATCTATGTATTATGCATTAAAGATCAATACTGTTTGGAGATGCAAATGAACGTGCTCACTACAATGCAACCATAACTGAATAAACTTTGATTGCATTAATAAAGAAACATAAAGTAACTTTTTTTTCCCTTTTCCGCATTTGATTTTATTATTCTTCCAAAAATGGTTCTAGTTTTCAAAAAAATGATAATGTCATTAAGATAAAATCTACTATTTCAATGATAAAGTAAAAATGGCATGAAGAAAAAAAATCGTGAGTTAACACGGAAATCAATTTTATGTATTTGATCAAGTGTAAATTATCTTTTAAAAGGGACTTGAGGGGGGGGGGGATTTTAGGAGTCGTGCTTCAGATTAACTGTGGAAGCGTGTTCGAATCACGATGTATGGCATTATGTCTGGTTGTTCTATGCGATACAATAAATAATATCTCATATTGAAATCTATGCATGTTTTTTTCTCTCGTCCATTCACCCTCTTTCCCATTTCATTTTTTCGTATAGGGTGATCCATCATTTAAGTCCGATTACATTTTAATTTCACTTGACCTTCTTATATTCATATGAGTATCACGAATTTTGACGACAAAATATTTTTTATTACATTCTCAAATCAGAACAATGGAGCATTGCTCTAAAAAGCGCTCGAATTTCTGGTCTAATTATATGCCTTCTTTGAATTTATACAGTAAATATATTTTTATTTAACACATGATGTTCCATAACCCGTAACGGTCGCACGATTTTAAGTTTTAAAACTGATACCATAACCTGTCCTTATAAAAACAGGAAATCTCACTTCGCTGGGGGTATAGCACTCATATGCCCTTGATTGTAACAAAGGGGATAACCTTTCATCTTTCTTTTTTTTCTCGATTTTTATATATTTTTATAAAGTGCAGCTTAAAGCTGATACACGACATTTTCGGTAATGTAATTAATGCCTCTTTCGGGAGAAAATGGGGCTTGATTTGCATATTGTAAATCTATCTGCACTTAAAAGACAATCGATCAAAAATTGCCAGACATATGTGATTAATTAGTTTAAAAGGTCTCAATAATTGTTTAAATTTGATGTTTCTATATCTTGATAGAATAAATACAAATCGCTATAAAACATACAAAGCTACAATTATTGAAAATAAGCTTGGAACATAATTGATGAAATATTTTACGAGTTGTTGCAAACTTCGTTTGGAGGAGATATCAGAAGTAAGGATGTTTGATTCTTTCTAGGACTGCACTTCATAGATTCATGACTTATTTATAGCTGACTAAATCCCATTAATATTGTAATGCCACTGATATTATTTAGGACGCCATTGTCTATTTGAACCAGAACTAAGCCAGACATATTAAGATGTAAAGGCGTTTTTTATGTTAAAAAATAGTCCTTTAAAACGGTCATTTCTAATTTGCAAAGCTTTATTTGCGCTAAAAAAATACTCGCACGATAATGTTGGTAATGCCCTCTGTTCGTTTATCTCGTGATATATCTTTTTTTTTTTTTAAAACATTATAGAGTAATTTTGTTGGTATATGTATAACTCTGAGCTGCTCATAGAAACTCACGACAATTTATGTAACGAATTCCATCGCGTTTTTTTCCAATGTCAACTACATGTATTCTTTTTGAACAACTGAATATCGTGAGTGCGTTTGATAAATTTGACTCCATGCAATTTGGCTTTCAAGTGCTTTGAGGTTGTATGACATAAAATCTCTTCCGCGTTTGAACTAAGCCACAAATATCTTTCATGAATTTCTAGGCAAATGTCTCACATTTCAAGAAGGAAAGGGGACACAAAGAAAAATGAGTTGATTTGTCGTGCGTTTTAAAATATTAAAACCACACAAAGAGAAAGATATATTGCTATAGTTTCCCCTTATGCGTTATCGCAAAGGGGAGCGGAGCTCCCCTTTGCATTATACAACAGGCATGTTTTGCGCAATATATTGTTTCTTTTTTATCACTCTAAAAAACACACAATTTTTATGCTGATCATGTGACATGAATAATACTTCAATATGGGCTAAAATCAACAAAATAGCGGACCATGGGGAGCTTTTTTTCGACAGTAACCCAATGATTTAAATCATCTCATAATTTTCGAGATACTTATCTTCCAACCAGAAATATAAAGATTAAGCATCTCAAAATATAAATATATCAATAATTTTACAGAAAAATATAAGATAACGGAGTATATGTCA
>LQRL01122603.1:0-10465 GCA_001703475.1 Hydroides elegans
TGTGAGAAAGACGTTGCAAGAAAGACATAGTGAGAAATACGTTGTGAGAAAGACGTTGTGAGATTGACGTCATGAGAACGGCGTTGTGATATAGACGTTTAAAGAAAGACGTTGTAAGAAAGTCGTTGTGAGATGACGTTGTAGGAAAAGCATTGTTGGAAAGTCTTTGTGAGAAAAGAAGACGTTGTGGGAAAGACATCGTGAGAAAGACGTTGTTAGATAGACGTTGCGGAAGTAGTTTCGAAGAAAACCGTTGTGAGAAAAACGTTTTGTGAAAAAGTGTGAGAAAGCCGTGGTGAGATAGACGTTGTAGGAAAGACGTTGTAAGAAGGACAAAAAAAAATACCACCTTTTATTTTAAATTTGCTTATAGTATTGATAAATAGTATATATTGCATAGGCTTGGGGCTTTGCATCTTTGGTGCCCATGTTTATTCCATGCTGGCCATGCTTAATCAAATAACTATTGACAGTTCACGGGGGATCGAAGGCCTTTAGCCTCTAGTTAATATCGGTTACATATTTTGTTTTGTTTTAATTAACAGATTTCTATTATTTTAATCAGCTGAATAAACCCAAATCGATCATAGAGCCATATCAGAGTCTACTCGCTTGATAATCATACACTTTGCACTATTCGAAGTTTCGGTTAGTTTGAACCACATTCAGGCGACCCCGAGTTTGTATAGTTCAAAATATCCTTAATGACCTTTACTCAAAATAAAATTCTATCTGAGTCTTTTATCTATAATATCTAAATAATATTGCAATAAACATGGTGGTTTTTTATGTGTTATAATGTGTGTTGTTCCATAGGAGATCAACTACCACAGACGTACCAAGCATTTCGTGGGGCCTTGTGGGACTTCCACATTCAGTTTCAACATTACCTATCTCAGGTCGAAAAATCGGTGCTGAAGCAAGGTAGGGTTATCCATTTATGGTTATCAATTTAAAAGAAAATGATAATAAAGGTAAATAATAATTTCACTCTTAGATAAGACGAAGTTGTTCTGGTTGAAATCCATTGAAAAAATGAAATAAATGCTATGATTGTTAATATCGTAACAAATAAATTATTGTAATCCCGTTTAGTCATTAGGATAACTGGAATACACCATTTGATGCTTATAACGAAAACTCCGGATATTCTTTCTGAGAGTGTCTACAATAGACACATCTAAAAAATAAAGCTTACACGTATGTTCAACTATAGTCCCATGTATTTTAAATTAGGACTATACATCTATGTTATATGTTGTCATTTTTGCTACAAAATGTCATATTAGGCCTTATGTAATAATTATATTATTTGTTACAGAAGAAACAGCTACCATTATTTCACTCACCAACCTCCTCTCCGCGCGCCTAAGCGATTATGACGTCATAGACCACATATTACGTCACGGCATCGAAAAATGCAGTGACGTCACAGACAATGCGATCAAGGCGTGTACGTTGTTGGCGTCCATGTACCATTTGCTGACGTCGTGCTACGTGCATAGTGAAGAATCGGCGCAAGTGAGTTTGGGTTTTTGTGTGACAAAGGGTTTTATAGAACATATCCAATTGAAACACCGTTATGTATTGATATATTCATAACATTTCTAATTTCACTTATATTGGATAATTTAATAATTGTTTAACGTCAATATAATTCAAAGGTGTTAACAGTACCGAAATTACTCAGTGTCTTATTCTTAGTATAAAACATATATGTAGCACGTTGAATTGTGCACAATTTGCACACTTTTGTATCGTTTTAAGTGTTTTAAGTGTTTCTGCTATCTCACATACATCGTAACGTATTCATGGTTGTCATTTTAAAGCACATGTATTTTCATATATGGTGTATGTTTTCAATTTCACAGATGAGCCTGGTGCTGTCCATGTGGGTGCGTTCATGTAAACCGTATTTGGATAAGATCGACAAATGGCTGTACGAGGGTGTGCTGCATGATCCTGGCAGAGAGTTCATCATAAGAATGTAAGTGCAATGACCTTGTAATTATTGATTTATTTACTATCTAATTTGACGGCCACATGCGAGATAAAATGGCGGTTTTCACAGAATAACACTCTTTCATGCTTCCCCGCTCTCCCACCCTCTTTTTCCCTTTATACTATCTCCTCTCTTCTCTTGTCTAATTGACTCACTTATCTGTGCTCATCTACTCAAACACATCACATGTTTGTCTATCTGCATGTCTGCTAGATTCCGAGTTATTGTATACAATTAACGTATTCGTCATGCTTATCTACCTTACATACACTATATATCAGTATCAGACTATGTTGCGTCGACAGAATTTCTTTTTGTCGTTTCTTTCGCAGAAATGACGATGTAGATGAAGAACATTTCTGGGACCAAGGCTTCACGCTTCACTGCATGCCGGAGCAAACAGGTAGGTTTATCAACGAATGCCATCCGTCGAATCAACATGCGTCCAAATGTCCCTGTAAACTATTTGTTAAATATAATGAACGTGTTTTGCTACCGATAATTTCAATGTGTCAAGATATCCTTGATAATCTGTTTTTACCTGGATACACATGATTGATATGTTCAATCTTTGAAACGTAGTCAAGCATCACCTAGTCTGGCCTCTGAGCAACCTTTTACTATCCACCATTTCATATTCATTCAACGCTTGTTTTTTACACTTAACTGATTATTGTGTGGTAACCTTTAACTGTTTATTAATTGGTCTTCTAGATCGACTCTTCAACTATGATTCACACTGAACTTTCACACATATCTTAACAGGTGACAACGATGATAACCCTGATAATGGCGACCCCGCCCATTTCGCGTTTCCCGTTTTTCTCACGCCTATACTTCACCAACTCATAATGGCGGGAAAATCAATGCATCTGCTATTCAAGCTGGGCAAGGTGGCGCAGGTCTATCCAGGTGAGAAATACAATAGTTACTAATTGATATTACTTATATAGGTACGAGATGTGGAAAATGGCAATTAATGGTTTGATAATGGTAATTTTGTCTATCAGATTATGAAAATATATACAGTGTACCTAAACGGTTATTGTTTGGTGGTATCTTCCAATAATATACATGTAAATGTAGGTATGATATCTGATTGTGCTACTCTATGAAACGCCATAACAGATCGTTATTTCTTCCACATGCACCACCAATTGATAATCCTTCTACATAGCATCTCGTTCAGATATTTGAATGCCAACGCAAGTTTTTATTTTCAAACCTACCAACATTGTATGTAAATGTCACTTTTAATTACTTTACTTCAGGTCCAAAACGTCAGACGTTATTCGAAGCCTTCATATCATCCGTCGAAGACTACCTCGGTATAACCACAGACAACACACTCCCAACAGACAACGTCTCTACACATGAAAAACTACCGAATGATACAACGCACAAAGTGTTTACGGATCATATCGAGAAACAAATGGCGCTGAAACAGCTAGATGATCCATTGTTGAGGCTGAATTTCCAGAATTTGGTCAAAAGAGCGAGTTTGGCTACGGATTTGTGCGAGGAAGAAGATAAGATAACAAAGTTAGTATGTGACTATCAAGATTGGATAAGGTTGAATTTCGAATACTGTTTGGTCTGCAGTTCAGTATTGCAAGATGCAGGGCTTTGCCTACCCTTGTCACAAAAGGCGGGCGGCCCGCCTGACCCTTGAAAATAGGCGGGATTCCGCAGAAAAAGTGGCGGGACCCATATCAAATAAAAAATCGATTTAAGTTGATATTAAGTAGACTCTTATATATCCAATATCAATTTACATTCCTTTTGCATTCATGCTCCCTATTTTTAAAAGAGGACAGTAAACTAAGTCAGCTTAAGTACTCGGTCAACTCCATTGATTAAAACATTGTACCCCCTTAACTAACGAGATTTGGTTGCCCCACCGAAAAGATAGTTTCCCGACTATTGCTCATCCCGAACATTGGTGATGCTTCAATGAAACTATACTTTGATCCATGTCGCTTAAACCCCAACTGTCTAAACGAAATCTGTGAATGAAATATAATTATGATTGTATATTGTCATAGTGCCAGCGCCGAAGGCGCGAGCAAAAAATATAAAGGAATTTTTCGCGAAATACATTTATAGAGTATAACGCTTTGGGAAATCGAACTTTGGGGACTAATGAAAACTTAGATAATAGGCATACATAGGGAAATGAATAACAGAACAACACTTTAGATACATACTATTCTAGGTGACATGTATTCATAGCAACTTAGATAATAAGGGGATGGTTGCACAAAGGCAAATTCAATATCAGAGAAAATCGTACTCGATAGCGATATGGATATTCATAGCTGGCACATGTACCGGTACAACTATACAATACATGAAGGAACCATATCATAATGATGAGTATTAGTATATTAGTTAAAATCAAAAAGCGAGCGCCGAAGGCGCGAGCGAAAATTCGTCTTGATTATTTGATCAAATTACGAACCTAACTTATCAACAACAACAACAACAAAAAGAAGCGGCCAAAAAAGTTAGTCGCGCGTCGGGCGACTAACTCCCGACTCTGAGTAAGTCTGAGATAGTCGCATATGCGACCGTGCGGCCGCTAAGGTAAAGCCATGTACCAGTTTAACATAACCGACTATCTGCCGTCCCGCTCTCCATTTGCCAACTAATCAGGTGGATACATACTTTCGACTCAATATTAAACGTTAATATTGTTGAGAGAAAATCATAACATTTCAAAGTGACATTTCAATCCACCGGATCACTGCTCCCGGCGGCCACTTGTCTGTGCTGCGAGTAACAGATCCGAAGGTATTGACTGATACAAAAAGATGAAAACTGTCAAAGAGTGTGATATACCGCGTGATAACGATTTCCAAGCAATCCAAACAATTTTCCTCTCCATTTATTTGCTTAATTAGAATAAAAATGAAGCGAAAATTGCCCGCCAGGGACTCCAATTTAGGCGGGAGTCAAAAAATTGTGGCGGGCGGTGCCCGCCCGGGTCTTATTTTTAGGCAGGATTCATTTTTTTTCAGGCGGGAATCCCGGCAAAACGCCGGTTAGGCAAAGCCCTGAAGATGTTAATCAATTTTAGCTCTCACAGTGTTAAAAGCATATTCCCTATATAGATATAAGATGTATATATCGTGAGTGCAGGAGCGTCTTTGATATTACGACTTGGACATTTATATCCAGAATAATTGCTTAACCCTCGATATAGATGGCAATTAGTTTGTCACTTCAATAATTCATCACGTGTTAAGATATCAAAATGGTTCATTGATCTATATTGTAATTAGATTTTTCTTAAGAGACCATTATAAACAAAGCTCATTTAGCAGTTTGAAACCTTTTGTTTTTATTCCTTTCTTATTCTCAGGGCTTTGAGCGACGTTCAGCTCAATCCACTCAGTCCCATCCAATTGATGCTGCGTCACTGTCTGTACGCACACATTTCTGAGCGAGCGCAGACTGTGTGTGGCAATCTGCTACACGTGCTAAAAAGCGAATATGATCTGTACTCGTACTTCTATGCAATCAAGGTAAATGGCAATTGCTGATTTCGATAAATAGATAAATAAATAAGAGCGTTGTATGATAGATACATGGACATGTATTACGACGAGGACATTCAGTATTTTTACAGTCATACAAATTAATGACAACTTTAAAAACAAATTCCATCAGTATAAAAAAAATGGGTTTGATTTAATACTTTGTTTGTGGTTATATATCTCCATTATATTATTGTTGATACACTCAACCAATGTAAGAGTCTTTACTTAGTCAATTCGGCTGTAAACATCTTAAGTAACGATCAAATTGTTTTCTTATTTTCAGAGATATTATCTTATGGAAGCTGGGGATACCATGTATGATTTTTGTACGGAGCTTTTTGAAAAGGTACGTTTTTAGCTTCAAAACTTCCTACATGTACGTGTAGGCATAGAGGAATAGGTGCTACTCTTAAATTAAACACAACCTTTTGATATAAAAATCCGCTGATATACATGTACACTAGAAGTTAACATATGTTATAAGTTAAATATGCATGTAAATGAAATTTATCACAGTTTCAAGCTAATTTACGTCCAAGCTTATGTTGTTTTCTTCGAATTGTGTACTGGAACAGGGGTATTAGTGTTCTAAAACTGAAGCATATATACATGTATGTTGCAATTCTTCTAGTCGTTTAACATTTCTTATTTCCATTTAAGTTGCGTCACAGAGAAGAGTGGAAGGACATCTCATATCTCAATTGCATCATGCAAGAGTGCCTCCACGCCCGATTTCCTCAGGATGAAGACAGGTAAGCAAAACCTCGATTCTCAGCCATTTTAATTTATAAATTAATGTGTATATATTCTATCACTCCTCTTAGGCTGTCAGTTATAAGAATATCCATAATAAGATTCCAGAATTAAAAAATGTGGAATGTTTTTTGTTATACTGCTTATCTCATTTCAATTTCAAAATTAGATTTCTATTTAAACAATGCTTGTGTAATATGATCCTAATATACATGTACATGAAATCAGCTGTCGGCCTTAATATTTTATTAAAAAACTATTAGTACTGTAAGATTTTTTTTATGCACAGGTTATTTGTGAATGTAGAAGAACAAGAAGAAAAGTCACGGGATCGAATGCCGATCAAAGCACTCGACTCGCTTACTCTCGAATTTCAGGTGCGTAATTTTGTCGCCATACCCTTCAATAAACATGGAGTCGTAACACCAATAAAAAACCGATGAATTAGGCTTATATAAGCAGTCGAGACTACCTATGGCTGCAAAATTGTTCATGTGTAAATCAAATTGGACTTATTGTCATTCAAATTACACTTTATATTTATCTAGATCCCAAACATGCACATAGTACATGTATGTCCGTTTTTTTTCCCTTTAGACGCCTTGGCCAATCAGTGCCGTTTTGAACAGCAGGTGCATGCACATTTACAACACCGTCTTCCGTTTCCTGCTCGCCATCAAACGGGCCAAGTATGGGCTGGATGGACTTCTCTTTTCAGGTTCGGGTTTGATTATGCATGTATATGAATATTGAGGTGTTCATTATTTGGGAATGGTTATGTTCTCGTCAATATGCTAACTGGACAGTAAATGCATAAAAATAAAGGAATAAGGAAAATATTTGAAAAATGTTTTTTAATAAAAGTTTTAAAAGCAACGGCAGATTATAAAAAATCATCAACTGTTTGAAGAAAGGTGATTTGTTTAACTGATATTAATCTGGACAAGCTGTCATTTTTTTCTCTGGCATTTTCTCGCACAGAACTAGAACGACCACGTGACTATGACGTCGATGTCTCAACTGCAGACGATAGCATCCTCCAATCATCGGTCTTGGAACCGTCACGTGATCAACTCATTAGAGATATGCACATGTTGCGGTTTAAGCTGCTGTGCTTTGTGAATAGTCTGCATAACTACATTATGACTAGGGTATGTAAATAACAATATTTTTTTGCCATTATATACTTTTAAAACTAACCAAAGTTTTACCAATCGAACATGATTCTCAAAGTTCAAAACGCTCATGCAAAAGAGTACATTTTTTATCCGAATGATTGACCTTTTTTGGAATGCGGTGAAATCTCCATATATTATAAGCCATAACACCATCTTGCAAAAGCCCAGGTGGTAAAATTACGATATCTATCAATTAGCACTCTAAATTCAAACTATCGATGCTGTTATCATGTTTCAGATTGTCCACAGCACGTCGATGGAATTCGAAGAGAGTTTGAGCAAAGCACGTGATTTTGATGACGTCATAAAGGCACATAATCATTACGTCACAACCTTACACAAACGATGCCTACAGGTATAAGGATAACATGTTTGTCGTCTTGTTTATGGTTAATTTTTGCGCCAAATAACCCCCTGGCCCTCTACTGTAGAAAATTTATAGATTATTGGTGTAAGATTCAAATGCAAAATCATGCTTTGAGACGTTAAGGTATTTCTTTGTAACATTCTTCTTCTTGTATTTTTTACGACTAATATTATTAATTTTAATTAGAGTCTTTGCTTTAAAATCATTATTAAATCATTTATCAACTTTTCAATGATAATTAAATAAATATTTCAATCGACTCACGACTTAAATAATTTTATGTTCCAGCATCAAGAAACCAAATTCATCAAAGAGCTTATCGTGCGAGTTTTGAATTTAGCGGTGAAATTCAGCACAATGTGGGATCAAGGCATTGACCAAATCAGGTATCATTTAAAAACATTTTGAAAATCTTGTCATTTTGACGATGAATTCAAAGAATGCACATGGCGCTCTAAAATATATGCGTAGATTAAATATTAATCTATACTTAAAACCTAAATTCCAGCTCGGAATAGGGATGCAAATTTGAAACTATACTGCTTTAAAGTATATATCAATTCGCCCTTATTCGCTATTAACATACAGAAGTTTTAACTATGTTATAAATGCCCATCTAGTATATAAGTCTAATAGTTTCTCTTGTATTTTGACAATATATGGGCGACATATAAGGCACACAGATGTCATAGGCGCCTCATTTATAATTGATAAATTATGACCCGATTCAACCCATCTAGCTTTTGTTGGTGTCGGTTAACAAACTGTAATTAAATCATGTTTTTTTTTCTTTCTTTTTTTAGACACAAGAAGATCACGGAAGTGGAGTCCGAATACTCGAAATGCGTGCAATTTCTCAGCACGTTTTTCAACAAAGTCATCAAACGGGGCTCATTCGCTCATTGTAAGTAGAAAACTGAATTGGTATTATGTACGTAATCTCAGTGCATCACAAATATTTGAAGGTAAATAAGTTGAGATTATCTGAACCTTAAATCATCCGAATAACATTACATGTAATTAGATGATATAAACATCCTGGGATGCATCATCCATTTCAAATCACGCCGAAAATCAAATTATCCATGATCAAATTTACCGTGGCATATTGTACAAATTAACTTAATACAGTTGAAACTATAAAACTCAAACGATTTATTTCCTTAATGACAAGCATGTATATAATTGTATACAATCATAATTTAAACCACTGAAAATTTGTTTATATTCCCTTACCATAAATTAATTTCATTTGTTGCAGTGGAACCACTGGCTTTCGCTTTGGATTCATCATACGGACAAAAGCAAGGGAAACCTTGATAAAGACACACATTAGAATGCCATTGAAGCTTTGAATTTCTGTTTTTCATAGAAATTATGAACTATGGGCGTCTTAGAATGTTGGTTCTTGATAGTGGTCTGAGTGTACATATCACTAAACTGTGCCTTGTCGAATTGTGTTCAGATTTATCTGTGATATATTAAAAACTATGAACAATAATTATATGTGCTATTATTCGGACGCTTCCGATGTATGACTAAGAGTAGCTCTAATGGTTTTCCTAGTGCACAATTCAAATTGATGTCTTTATTTTATACAACTGTAAAAAATAATTGAAGTGGCATTAAAACACTTGTTCTGTTGTATTATGACTTTAATTCTTGCTTGAAGCTTGATTATGTAACATATAAAGGAAAATACGTTGTGTATCTCGTCATAATTTTGAAATAAATAAAAATTATAGATTGAAAACAACAACAATGAAAAACATTTTTTTAGTTGTAACCGCCATCGACAAAGAGTTGCTCGCCCTGCACCATGGACGACATCTTGTCATTGAGAAGGAATAGCACTGGGCCGACCACATCATCAATTTCTGAAAATATTTTGAATATTATTGAATAAACTGAGAGGCTTACATTTAATTTATTACAATAAAACATAGTTAAGTCGAACGCTATCAATCTTATAAAACTTTATTACTGGAAGTCGGTATCTGATTCTAAATTAATAATCAGTATCTTTTAAAATTGAAACGTTTATTTTCTTGTGGTAATCTTTATCTTTTATATGGTTAGATAAAAAAAAATACTGCAGAAATAAATTCTATCATTTTGATGGTAGAATCCATTTTAAGTTTGACTAGCAAGGATTTTGCTATTTTGCCTTTAAGATTTTTAGGAAAAGTTGTTAGAAAACACAAATGTAGCCTTGAAAGAATAAGTTGGACATATCGTGTTTCCTATTAATAAAATTGGTTTTACCGTTTAATCTGCCAAGTGAAGTTCTATCGGTGAACACTTTCAGTGCTTCTTCGTAGCCCTTGATCATTCTTGTTTTCGTCGGGGCAGGGTGAACGCTGTTGACACGAATCTAATGAAATAAATTGGTTACTGCCAAATTCAATATAGTCATAAAATATACGGCAAGGAAAAAAATCGGATAACCTCTATTGTGTTTTTATAGAAAATACTTTAAAATTCAAATTGTAATAATTGCAACGATATATATGATATGAACAATAATTTTGACATAATTTATATGAATTAAAATTTGAACAATTTACCCCCCCCCCCCCACATGTATACTATACTGGTCCAATTCAATCGCGGCTGGGGGAGT
>LQRL01122606.1:0-13764 GCA_001703475.1 Hydroides elegans
ATCACGTACACGGTCCACTTAGTACAAATAAACAACAATGAACGTTATTATATGCACGTAGAAAATATAGAAGATTCGAGAATACACATATCTTGACAATTATAATCGACAACATCATGTTTGATTTACACACTTTTCCAAACAAAACCAATGTTTCCAGGTAACCGTTTTTTTATACAAATAATGCCTTACTTTTGAGCATGTAAATTTTCTTTTATGTAAATAACTGCTTTACTTTAGCGCTTATATTTCTTTATGATGTCTTTAAACGATGAACCATGGCTATTTATAAACGCGTATACTTGTATATAAATAAATATATACGTAAATATACCTGATCATTATTGCTTTTATCATCTAAATCTTAATGGTATATTTTTTTGATAAAGTAGAAAAATATGGAAATGTGAGAGTGTAGGAAAGGAAAACATTGCAGATACATGTGCTCTCTGATCACTTTATTCATCTAGTTTACGTAAAGATCATTATAGAACCTAATTGTTGATAAGGAGGGTTTTATATCATTATTATGTGTGATTTATACTGGTTTGATAGCTATAATTGTATAGATCGACATATATAAATTGATATGTTGTGGATTGATGCTTGATCGACAAAATGCACTATGCGATGGAAGAGATCTATCTATTTTGTATTTGCAAGGTCGAGATCAATTTTGTCAATTACATTGCAATTCGTTCTCTTTTGTCTTTAATGTTTGTTTTCCGATCTCATCGACTTTAGAAAGTAAGGGATAGAGAGTACAATAACGCAAGCATAAAAATGCATTGCTATCGTGATCATTTGCCTGCCATGGATATCCAGCATCTCCGGTCTTGAGCGGCTTGTTCGGCGTCCACGAATGTGAGAGCAGTCATTTGTTTGGTTTAGTCATTTCATTGCATATTAAGTCTCCCGTCCTTTGCTTTCCACATTGCACTCTATCAGGTCGCGTTGCAGGGAATCGTGTCTCAAAATTCGCCCAAAGAATGATATTTTCCCGAGCATTCGCCTCAGTGTCCTTATTTCAAAGGCTTCTTCAAAGTGCTGGTGTGATATTTTACTGATGGTTTATGTCTCTACTTTATGCAGGAGTGTAGACCAGACATACCAATCGATGAACCTAATTAATGACGTTTTAGAAAGCTTAGGGTGTTTCAGTACCATTCGCAAAGTCCTGAATAAGTTTTGCCAATTTCGATTCTTCTGTGAATTCAGTACATCCTGGCATCCTGGTCAAAATGCACCCCATGATGAAATTTGATAAATTTGCAGCCTATCTGTTAAGCTAGTCTTACAACCGGCCGCACATGCTCTACGGGCTGTCTACGGGCAAATTTTGAAGAAATCGTACGGGACCCGCATGTTGCACGGACGTCACACGTACGTCGCACGTACGACACACGTACGGGTTTCTGCCCGTAGACTGCCCGTACGTGCCCCGCAGGAGAAAATGTGTATGCATATTTTTTGCAGCGGGCGCTCTACGATCATAGAATCGCAAGTAGTCCGCAGGAAGCACGCACGGAGCCCGTACGGGACACGTACGTGTCCCGTACGTGAACGACTGGAAGGCTACGTGCTCTGCGGGGCTGCTGCGATCAGAAAACTGTTTAAAAGCTGCGGGGCCCGTACGGGCGACCGCCCGTACGGCCGGTTGTAAGACTAGCTTAATAGATAAACATATATAAGTATTTTCACAGTAGGATTCCACTGGTAAGGTCAAACCTATTTCAAATGAATAATTCACTTACAAGCAAAGTCATTGTAAAGGTTCGACGGTGCTTCCTTTCACTTTTATGACCACTTAATTCCCATTTGAATGTAAAATGTCCATTTAACACAATGACCGAAGCATTGGCGCTGAGTAATAAACCTGACCTAAAGATTGATTTGTGCATTTCTACAAATCAAACCATGGTTTAAGGCTTTCTTGATTAATAAAAAAAAGAAAATGCATTTAAGAAATAAAATATATATTGCATCGTTTGTATATGTTTCGATATTCACATTGAACTGTTGATAGATTAATAGTTGCCTGTGTGCTTTAACCGACCTTTATAATGGTCTGTTGCATTTTTTACAAAAGTAATGTTTTTATCTCAGGTCATTCTTAAAGCATGCACAAAGCCAATTGCTATATGCACCTATAAGTGGCCTTCATGGTCGAAATAACTTCATTTCATGCATAAACTTGTTACACGTTAGGGCACGGTAACACGGTAAGCCTTTTCGAGCCTTTTACTATAATAAAACATATTTTTCTTACGCATTCTTAGTGAGAATATCATAAAAGCTTGTCGCTAAGATAACAAAAAGCTAGGCGCATTGTCAGAGCTTATTAAGGACACATTTGAAAAATGATTTTTTTTTTCGAAAATGCTGGAAAAAACTTATCGTGTGGCCAGACATTTATGCTTACTTAGTAATTGCCGAAAAATTACATATTTGATTAATAAACGTGTGTGACTATAAATGCCAAGTTGTGCGCTGCATTCAAATGTAAATGACCGAAAGGAACGAGCGTTAAGATATAAATATATATTTAGTGCATTTAAAAGGATAAATACAATATTTTGAAATATTATATTTAAACGTGCTAGAACATCATGTCGGTAACATTGTATTTTTCAACGGTCTCCTCAAATATGGAGGTATGGGAACGCAAATTTTATTATATATTTTATTCCGAAATTGTAAATATCAATTTTCATTAAAAAACTTATTTGATTAAGTCATTGTTTTCTGTTGATTTATATCAATCATGTGTTTAATTAATTAATTAATCAATTAATTATTGACTTAATCTTTATCAGTGCGACCTGGTGAAATGATGGTTGATAACAATTATATGACATTAAACAATGTATTTTCTATTTTGTTTGGTTAAAGTATGGATATCAATTGAGTGTGATTAATTCGCCTTTTGCATAGATTACTGTTAAAAGTGTATTGTGTGATGCGCTTCATTTTTTTTCAGATCAAAACGCATCAGCAAAAAATAACGATGGTATTGGACTCAAAGAAAATCGAATATGAGGTTGTTGATATTTCATCGAGTGACGAAGCAAAGAGTAAAATGAGGGAACTAGCTGGCGAGGGATCACTGCCACCTCAGATTGCGAATGGAGACAATTATTGCGGAGTAGGTGTAGCAAATATTTCATATGAATATAAAAAAACTGAAAAAAAACTTTTATATGTGGAGATAAAATATAAAAGTTATAACTACCCTAAGGCCGTGTTCACGCTAACAAAACGACTCGAAAATACAAGCTTTAAACCCAAAAGCTTGACAGCAACATGTGTATGTTAACATGCCATCTGTTCAGGCAAACCCCGTTTTTTTTGTGGTGTGAACGCGGCTTAACCAGGACACCGACCTTGCGTTTCAAAGACACATAAAATTCGGATACACCAATTGATTGCATATTTTGCTTACGTTTGTTATGGACAACTTTAAGCTTTGGAGTAAGAGTATATCTTATTGACTTTTATTATAATTTATCCTTATATCGCTGCAACCAACAACAAATATTGAACATTGGACTTTAAATAGATGTTATTGTTATTTATTTCATTTTGCAGGACTTTGCCGGTTTCGACGAAGCTGTGGAGATGGAAACTCTCAATGAGTTCCTTAAACTATAGAAGCTCATTGGAACTGGAGACCTCGTTTAATCGGGAATTGTATCCGTGGTGTTTTTTGTTAAACCGGACACTTTTAATCGAACATTTTCCCCGTCACCCCAAGAGTGTCCAGATACAACAGGATTCATGAGATAAGATGCGCTACAATGGCTGCGAAATTGTCAATCCGTTTGCTTTTTGAAATTAAAGAGACAATCAGTGGCCTATGTGGATAGATTAAAAATATCAGAAAATCATTTTAATTATGTTTCGCATATTGGTGTGACAAGGCTCGAGTGACATTTGCTCTTACCGCTGCGAAAAACAAATAGATGAAATTTATCTGTTACAACTCATAGGTTATCGTTGAGTTATAAAACTTGATAACTTTTGACTTAAATTATATTTTACTCAGCAAGTGTCCTCTGTAAACGTAACTTTCCGACAAGACATCGAAAGAACGTTGTGATTCAGAATAACGTCCTTCTTGTGCCCAGCATCGACGCAACATCGAACCAAGGTCGTGCCTCAATGTCAACGCCCTTTCGATGTAGGGGATTGCCATGCCTTGTGCCTAAGTTAATGAATGATGACCCTTTTTTTTTCAACATACAGTTAGTCTAGTTATTCCCACTGCCAATCTAATAGCACAGTCTGTGTATAATTTATGTTCGTGTTTACTGGACTTTACTGCTGTAATGAAGGGGCGCTGACCGCTCGTCCAAAACTTTTATGATCACATTATTTTCCTAGATTTATTCAAGTGTATAGCATGGAATTATAATCATGTGACATTTTGCGAAATATTTTAGCGTGACATGTTGAGTCGATTAACACATTGTTGCATGGTTTACGAGGACAATATGCTAATTATTGTAAAAGCAAGAGTGAGCTGCAGATATTAGGGATTTAGATATATGTTAAAGTATGCAAATAAACTTAATAATTAAGTAAACAATTTTTATGTTATCATTATTTTTCTCATATACGATAGAACCCTGTTTGAAAATAATACACTCCTTGTAGGTTTTTCTAACAAATATAAGATGTTATATATACAATGATTTTTGTTCTACACCAATAGGCGTATGTTGGGATGTTTATTATCATAAGATATAAGCATGGTACATTGTACATATAAATCAGACAAGCTTTAGAGAACAACATAGAGTATATATTTGGAATCTAAATACTGCAGACATAAAGTAAACGGGCCCTTCAGATTTTTTCCTTAATTTTCATGAACATCTTCTAGTTCTTTGTTGATTTCTCCGAGAGAACTCAATGTATAGACTCTATTTTGATACATATTATAAATAAACCATTTCACAACATAATTCATATTCTAAAATTCTCCTTGAATCTATAATTAGGTCAAATTAAGGTAATATATATTTCGGGTTGAGAGTGATTTATAATGTGAGCGCTTCAGTAATTTTCCAGTGAATGAGAGTCTACATGGGTCTTATGGATAAGGGCTAAAGGGACCGCAGAAAGTTAAGATTCAGTTCATTGCCTTATATCTCTTAAACGGAATATGCAATGTTAAATGTTTTTTTGCATTGCAAATTTCTTATAAAAAAGGCGGGCTATTTACAAAATTACATATTTCAATGTTTTTAAATATAAAAAGATATTAAATAAAAACGTTTTTTTAAATATTTTTTCGCTTTTTCATGTTGAAATAATTGTGTGCATTCGAAAACTGACTGAATTCTATTGGTAGTCAATAGGGGTCTATTCAAAACGATAGCTTGTGTCTACAGTGAGTCGCACCTTCTATGGCTAATGATTATCATAACATACCATGCCTTGACAATGACCCAAACACGAGACATTGTTTATATGATAGTAATTCTAATCAAGTGGAATCTACTGAAGATATTGAGAATTCTCAGACCGCTTGTAGAACTTGGGGGGAGGCACATATTACATTCTAGAAGTTTCATATATTTTCAAATAAGACCACGTGTGTTATCAAACTATCGCATTTATATTGGTTCACTTTATCAAATGAATGTTACATGACCATTAAATCATCTAAACATATTAAAATTGAAATGTTTTTTAATTGGGTAATAATTTCTGTTTGATATTTATTGTTATAGTATACAACATTTGGATGTATTTATGAATCCGTATTCTATTATCACATTAATGAATAAAACAATTCTTATACTTAAGAAAAGATATCACAATCATATTGATAAATGTACACGTCAAGCTTTTCAATCGAGCCTGAAATATAGGCAGCAGCCCCCCTCCCTCCCCCATATCCTCTCCACAAACACATTAATGTAGCCTGATTGCGAGCCGAATGTCATATTAAAGATGAGTTTCTTTTGTTCATTTACATTTAAGGCAATTATCTGAAGATTTAGCTTTAACAATGATAATAAAGCGTTTGTAATCGAATTTGTTAAGAAGATTGTGGCGCGAAGAGATACATGACTAGTAAAAATATTTAGATACTATATCGTTCAAAGAGCCCTTTCTAATACTTTAAAAGAATATCATTTATTCCGCCATATTTAATAATTTTCCATTTATTTTGTAAAAGAATTATGGATTATTTTAAAATATGGAAGAAAACGATCCAATGTGCCGAAGATTAAGAGGGCAAAGTGTCTTTTGAAATGGGTCGAAGTATACAACATATTAAAGATGAGTTTCTTTTGTTCAGTTACATTTAAGGCAATTATCTGAAGATTTAGCTTTAACAATGATAATAAAGCGTTTGTAATCGAATTTGTTAAGAAGATTGTGGCGCGAAGAGATACATGACTAGTAAAAAAATTTAGATACTATATCGTTCAAAGAGCCCTTTCTAATACTTTAAAAGAATATCATTTATTCCGCCATATTTAAAAATTTTCCATTTATTTTGTAAAAGAATTATGGATTATTTTAAAATATGGAAGAAAACAATCCAAGGTGCCAAAAATTAAGAGGGCAAATTGTCTTTTGAAATGGGTCGAAGTGTTTTCTTCTAAAAAAACCGAAGGCGTAAGGGCGAACTTCCTTAGAAACCCATTCAAGCTGATCTTAGTAAAGGGATGGGTACATTTAGATAGACGTCCTTTAAACAAATGTCGTCTTCTATCGCTGTCCAGGGGCTTCTGCACCAAACGAACATCTCCTAAATTCTGCAGATTTTTGAGCGTAAATCTACGGGGATTATCTGTGCTTTAGTATTCCCAATAATGCATGCAAATCGAGGGGTCAATGACAACAACATATTCAAGATCTATTGTTTTACCTTGAAGTCTCTTTATGAGAGTAAATTGTTTTTTGTATATAATCTAGTATAAATTTCTGTTGAGAACTACATGACATTGAATGTGTGTTGTCTTTAAAATCTAACAAAATGCCAAAAGTAAGATCGGGAAAAGCTATCAAGCTTGTAAAAGGTGGCATGTCGAAATAAGAAATACGAAGCTGCTAAAAATACAATGTTGAACGAAAACTCTTTAAGTTATCGAATCACAAAGGGACAGTTACAAAAACAGCGAACAAATACGCATTTAAGCCATGGTGACGATGATCAGTTTCATAGATATATCATTTTTATGTCCGATGCCGGTGCTCCAGCTTCACAGAAATGGATCAGAGAAACAACATTGATATATTTGACTCATATCATGTAACAATGTTAAGGATTATGTTGGGTTTCGTATATTTCACAAGCAGTATTAAGCTATTTAGTCATGTGCCAATTGAGACAATTCTGGAAAAAAATCTGGAAAAAAACTGAAGCGCTTATATATGTGGAGCGTATTGGTAAGAATGAAATTTTTAACAATCTTATGCATAACGAGGTATATTTGAATGTATTATACAGTGGCGAAATGATTTTTTTATGTACTGTTAAAATTAGGTGTATATATACTAATTAGTTTTTGAGGAATCCCGAAACAAATAAGTGATATCATTGTAATGTAAAAAAAAATTGCGCTCTTCTACATAAACTACACAAAAAACATAAATTTCTAATGAACTATTAGTGGTGGATCGTTCCATCTAACATTACCTTTATATGAATATATTACATATGTGCCCAAGAGGCTAGTAGTTGACAACTTTGTTTTTGTTTCGGACCATTTTATTCCTTTGGATGTTTTGCGACAAAAATGTTTCAAACTACTTCAATTGTCTTTGTTGACAAACCCCTTGAACCAATTTCGACCGCAAATTAGTTGACCTTGTAGCCTTTGGTTTCCAAATCTGTTGTGAGTGATGTAAACCTATTAAGTTTTCGTTCATGGGCCGCATCAAAAGTTGTTTCGAAACAGATAGTGAGTTCCAAAATATAAATAGATGAGGTCGGGTCTTTTTGCTGTGACTAGAATGTTAGAGGGTATTGTGGATATACCTTTTAATTTATCACCAATATCAACGTGTAATTCAAGTGTACATTGTAGACTAGTTAAGGTTTGAAATATATAGTTTAGAACAGAGTTGTGACGCCATGTCTATCTATCTAATATTATATTGCAATTATTGAGAATATGGTGGAGAGTCTCATGGTTTTTACACAGACTACATTTTCTATTTTTTCTTTTGCCCCAACGGTTTAGGTTGGTGGCCAACGTGTCTATTGATGCTTTTACTGCAAACTTGAGGATGTTTCTTGGCAGGTCAAATCACACAGATTTCCCTGAACTAAAAGAGACTTAATATGATCATACAATAGCATATCAAACCCCTGCTTTATATTATTTTTAACCTTTTTCTTAACTGAATCGAGGTATTTTATGGCGTTGTCAGACTTTTCAACGTGATTTGCCGATTCGAGGTCGAAAATGGCCGAACCTAGACAAAATTCAAACAGAAAGGATTTTATGTCTGTCGTTAAGTACAAACATTCTAGTTTTACAAACAAAGTCGATCTAACGAGCGGAAATTATTTTTTTTTCGCACTTTATTTATACGGACCTTAAATTTCTTCGTAGGGCCGGGTAGTCCGGGTCCCTTCTTTTAAATGTATGATTTTCTGTTTCACTTTTTCGAAACCGATATGTTTTGTTACAACTAAATAGAATTCAATGAACAGTACAATCAATGAATGTATTTTCAAACAAACTGAGAAAAATAAGTAAAATAAATACATTTGTTTCGTAAAGCTTGTTATTTTGTTTTGTCCTTGTAATTAATAGCCTCTCATCACATATTATCAAATTTATAATTAAATTATAGGTAATTAATTTTCATCCTCCCATATACTTCTCCAAAATATTTGTCATTTTATCGAAGCGACGTATATGATGAGATAAATGCGATTGCTATCATGCCGGTTCCATAAAAATGTATTTTATCCCATTGTAAGCGTTCTGAACCAATATATTTTTGTCAGACAAAACAAATAATAATATTCAACAACGCCATTTTAATAGATTTTATTAAAGTTAAAGATGTTAATAAACCGCTTGAAGATAGGAAAGAAGGCTACATATAGTTTATCCTGTCCGTCAGTCATTTTCAAATTTCCTTATTTTGCCCTAATTGGTCGATCCTGTTCCAAAGTCACCCCTTGGCGGGAACATTGCCATGGCTTAACCGTATATAAGGAGTCGCCTAGCCTCATTCTCTCATAATGCGATGGATAACCAAGGGAAGAACAAGTGAAGAAGCCAAAGATATGAAGACCAAGATAAGATAACCAAGAGCAGGAAGCAGTCTTGAAGAACTTTGGGACTTCCTACAACAACACACAGCAAACAACCACACTGAAGCGACCAAGAGCTTGGGGGATTTTCAACAATACCACCGCAGTTGAAGGCAAACAACGACACTGAAGTGATGGAGAACTTGGGGATTTCTACAGCGGATGGTGCAGATCAAGACTTGCTGTATGTAGTTTTTTTTTAAACTACACCCTAAAACCTTGAAACCTTTTCGGGTTATCCAAAACAGTATATCTACAAACGTTTCTTCCTTTGAAAAATGAACCAATCAGAATTGTGTTCTATATAGATGACCAATTTATGCAGAACTCTCATCTATTTTGTCTATCGTTATATAGATTACCATTTGATGCAGAACTCTTATCCATTTTCCATGTTGTGCTATATAAATGACCAAATGATGCAGACTTTGATGCAGAACTTTTATTTTCCCCTACTGTGCATCTGTTTTTCTGTCCGTCACACACAGGGTCATTTTTTTGTATAATAAACACCCATTCCGTGGTTGTCAAAGGAACGACCAGCAATTTGGAACTGATAATATATATTCATATTGAACTAGGCAAAGCTACGTTCTTATCATGTGTTCTCAACGTCACCCTCAAACGCCCTATTAATGTCCCCTTCTGGGCCCATATGAAAGTAATTTTTAGACGTGATATCGCCGCCGATAACCGACATGCGAATAAACTTAAAATAGTTTTTACAGTCTGCTAAGAATCTATTAAACCTTATATATAACCAGTAATGAATTTAGATTTTATGTGAATAGAGACAAATAAAATATATCACTAATGTGCATACAATACTGATCATGTTAAAATCTACCCTTAGAGTCATGAATTGTATGAATTACAATGTAAACCTTAAAAGGGGATGTTGTTTTCCATGAGATTCAAATTATGATTACCCCAGAATACCCCCACATGTCCCGTATTCTTTTTAGAAGCAACTCTAACTAGTAAATGTTGGGTTAACATGATCTTAAAAGAACGCCTTGCATGGACAAAGAGTAATTGGGTTGTTAACCGACAAAAAATGCTCTAAAAAGAATGGGTTAACCAAAAAAGGCTGTTCCAACTATAACCGGTATAATCTAAAAAGAATACGAGGATAAACACCTGGTATGATTGCGTCGCTTAATAAGGTCAATATCGTTCGAACCTATCATAGTGGCATCATAGACATTTTAAACAGACAATGTCAATTATCTCATATATAGTCTAAATTAGTTTCCAGAACTGTAATGAAACGATATTTAGATCATACACCTACCATTTCAAATAATAAAAGTTTAAAAAGGACGATTTTATTCTGATATATAGGCATCTGAACTTACCAACCCCAATTACCAGCGTATGAAACCATTGTTATCACTTCTACGTAAACAAAGAATGTTAAAATTTAAAACAGTTTATTATGCTTGATTTGTTGATGTGGTCTTCACTGTGTAAACATATAATAAACAATTTAGGTTTCTTAGTTCAAAAGAATGTGGTTGATTGAATACAAAATTTTATATTCTAAGATCAGGTAACACTGGGTACTAGATAAAACATAAGCCGTGGGTGCGTTTTTACTTTTCCTCATATTGAATACATTGAAATGGACTAAATAGACTGGGCTTGAAAACACAAATATAACAACGACATTATAGTACACATAATCGTCTTGCGTATGGCCTCCCGTCCTGCAAATTTAAAGTAAATGTTCGCTTGGTGCTTAGACTCCGGGACAGATAGACGATGATCTCATTTTTGGACGTCTCTGTGAATGTCGCTACACCTCAAAAAATGTTTTCAATAAAATCACCTCTTTAAAGTTTTTTTAAGTTCTGACTCTACATTTATCAATTGGGAAACATTATATAAATTACAAACACCAGAAACACACATTCAAATTCAATTTATATATTTTCTTTTTCGAAATTCAAAGCAATCGAAACCAAAACCGAAATACCCGGGGATTTGCTAGGTAGTCCATAGATTATTCTGCTGTCTGGCATTATCTAAGTTTACAAGCGCCAAATCTCTGAATTCAGGGTATGGATTCAATTGATATCTCCCCTAAAGCATGCTGGGAGAGATTGGATTTGAATTCTGGTCCAAATTTAAAATATGACGGAACTAAACAAATTTATCTGTGCGTAAAATATTCAATCTAGGGATTCATTTTATATGCTAGAAATCATTTGTGCTTGCAGTATGTGTATGCAAAAAGGAGTCAATTTCACATTTGATAAAGAATAGAAGTCTAACAAAAGTTAGCTAGAAACTACTTTATTGAAAACCAACGTGAAAACAGGGTGGGGTCTACATTTTATGACTGAGTAGGGCTACTCCACTAGCGGCCAGACATCGCACAGCGGGAGATCCAGTGATATAAACACAGGGATCAAACACGGGATCGCTACATTACATATGCATAAGATTACCCTTGTTTTTACTGTATCATCATTTTTGTCGAATTTTTAAAACTTTAAAATACATTTATTTTTCGAAAAAAAAATGTTCCTGGTTTGGTCAAGATTTCTTAAGGAAAGTGGGACAGCATGTAGCAATTTTTAAAGGCAACCTGGTTGCAAAATATATTAACTGATTCTTTGATCTACCCTGACGGGTTAGAAAAATGTTCATGGAGTAACATTTCTTAACAAATGAATATTAAAATAGCATTTCGACACTGAATACAATAATAATATACATAATTTACCTAGTTTGGCTTAATATGATATGTTTGACTATCCTTCAAGGTTCTATGAAATAGAAATTAAAAAATAATACTGAAATAACAGTACAGTGATATGGAAGGTTTATAAATGGCGCCTGAAGAAAGATTTGTATTATATTTATCAGCTAGGTCTTTCACGAAACATTAAAATAATATTCTCTTAAAGGTTTATGTAAAACAAAAGATCGAAACCCGATTATGAACCTTTAAAATTATAACAAGGATCTTTTTTACGAATGATCAGAATCATTTTACCGACTTCAACTGTAAAGTTATCGAAATGAAGGGTATTGTAGGCATGTAGTTGTCACATTATACGAACACATTATCATTTCTAACGACTATTCCTTAGTTTTTTTTACAGCAAATGGGTGAATGGTTCCAATGACCACTTCGTGGTGATGAGAAAATACCGGTCTGCACTTATTCCTTAAAGATGCTCTAAGCATTCGTGCAATATTCTTTAAATTATTATTTGAATTTTTCTGTTCATGATCCCTATTACACGCTTTTATTCATCATTAAACTTTTTCATTAATATGGGTTTGTAGAGGAATTTAGTTTATATTTTCCATTAAATCCCATTTCAATGGCGTCTAAAATCATTGGTGCACTTACTCCAACGCACTACATATATAAGGGTTTAAAGATTTTTTTGTCATTTTGTTGTTGTTGATTTTTAAGCAGACCTTGTTTTCCATTTTTGCAAAAGTTAAAGCATGTACTTGTGTATCGTAAATATCATATTTCGAAAAGTTATTGCTTAAGAAAGGACTACGGATGCACTAAAATTGGTTATTATCGAGCAGGCTACTAATGAAAACATAGTGAGAACGTGCATCACTTTGTCATTGATTGTATCACTGACCCAGTTTTCACAGCGGCATTCCCCTTCTTGCAAGAGCAGTATTGGTATGACATTCGGCTTAGGTAAAACTGGGGTGCTTGGAAAGGAGGGGTACTAAATTTTTTGATTTTATAAACTTGTATTTTGCATGAAGCATGTAACGCTGCATTCACAACAATGATATTAAGAATTTATGAAAAATATTTAAGCAAAACCTACATAATTTTGTGCATCGCTGAAAACCACTGAGACGCATTCTGGCCTCTCCATTGGCCACTCAAGTCAAGGCCTCTTTAAATGGACCAATGACAAGTCGCGCTCATTTATTGACAGTCATTAATTGATAATTGACAGGTACGTAAAAAGAGGGAAAGTTGCGTCATCAAATAAATGAGCTTGCTCAATGTGATGGGGCACTCGCTCTATAAATAGAAAGGCAGTTGTGCAGGAGAGGGGGCTACTATAAAAGAACCCCGCATGCAATGTCATCGGGTCACTATTCAATTACTGCTTGCAGTGACACAGCGTTTATTAAGTTAATCCTATTCGTGTTCGAATATATTATTGATGGAATATTAATATATCAATATATATCCGTATGGTAAAGATCGCAGATTATGTGCTCTATGAGTGCTCTTCCATCTTGTTGTGTTTTTATAATTATTATTATCATCATTATTATTATCATTGTAATTCATAGTTTTATAGTATAGTATAGTTATCATTATTAACTGGCTTAACTTTAACCAAAACGAGATGTTCGCGATTAAGCATGAAGCGACTAATTACAAAAATATATCACTCGACCAAATAGAGAGTAGTTTCAATTCTATGCCCTCAAACTTTTTGTTCACATGCATAAACCATTTATTA
>LQRL01122607.1:13730-27017 GCA_001703475.1 Hydroides elegans
TTCAAATTATAGTTTGAAATATATGCTGGTTATCAGTTGAACCTTATATACATGTATTTATCATTTTGTATGCAATCATTGCATTTTCATCATTATTATGATCCTTATTTTACATGTAAATAACATTTAATCCTAACTTTAGCTTGTATAATAATTCTTCTTGATAATTAAAAAAAAAAAAAACGTCCGTACCGGAAACAAAAGCAAAATGTTACTTTTTATCCCACATTTTAATTGACGCATACTGTTTAAAATAATTTCAATTTCATGATAAATTCCGCAAACCTTTTAAAATGCATTCCACTGACGCTGACCTAACCAATGTTAAACTTAATCCAGATTTGTAATAAGACTTTCATGAACTAATCGAACTCTTAAGAAATCTCTTAAAATTCCTTGAAACCCCTATAACGTGGATCAGCAAATGTTGAGAGTATGTACAATATGTACTTTGCTCACTTGAAATTATCACTAAATGAGGAGAAAGTCATTGGCGGGCTTTTGATCCGGAATAAAGGTAGTGTCAACAAATAGGTGAGATTATCAAAATGATTGAATTATAGTAGTCGTGCAAATAAATAAACATTTGTTCATTCCTAAACCTAGTCAAAATCCCCTAATTGAAAAGGGGAGAATTCTAGTAGGGAGTGAAATTAGACGCCGTAATTGAAATGAATGTTATTCTATCAGCTAATTTCTCACTTCATATTACGCGGTGCTTTATGGACACAAAAAGAGGGAGAAAAGAGTTATTAGTATAAATAACTTAGCAAGTGTTGTAAGTTGAAACCGAGTTTTGAGTGGTATATAATAGACAACATGTTTGAGTAATCAGTTTCACTTAAGAGTAAGTCAATTGATATTAAGTGGGATATGAAAACATGGCTTCTAATTAACTCAATATCAGTGAAGAAGCTTTAATACCGGAAATTGTTAAAGTATATGGCATTTTGAAATATATTGAGAGGTAGACATCGAATAAAATTCACAACTTTAACAATCTATTGTGTATCTTTATCAATTTTCGATATACCAGTAGCCATTCAATATTTTGTATGAATAACCGTCAAGGATCTACTGACATAATCAAATCAGGGGTTCCATGGTAATACATAAAAGGGCACCCCACGACACATTTTGCCAAGCCAGCTGGGCTGTTTCTTCTTTTCTAGCCAGCTTGGAACAGAAAAGCAACACCTTTTGCGGAAATTAAAATGTTGAATACAGCTAAATTACCTTTCATATATTATAAATGACAGCTTTTTAGATAATTGCAAACAAGTTTATTTTTCGTAATAGCTGTTCAAGCACATGACAAAAATACAAATCACCTAACTAAAAGAAAACGGAAATGATAACAGTTATGCCTACCTAATATTTTTTTTTTTCAAACAAAACTCAGTTCGATGCCATTTAATCTTGAAGTAGAAAGTCACTTCGATTGAATATTGCGTGCTGTTGAAACCAATTCTCTCACCATTTCACACCATTTATTATATTTCCCTAATTTGTCATGATACCTCGTCGATCGAAAAGTGCCATTATTCATGTGATTTCAATGGAAACCAACCTGTCCATGCTTCATTAAATCCTTTTTTCCACCATAAAGAGTAGTTTCAGCCAATAATAGAAAAAAAATCTCAGCGAGTAGACGGCTTTAAGTAGCATTGGAATGACTGTTATTCTTGTGGTATTCAATGGCTACTTTCTCTCTTCTACTGTTGTTGAATAGTAATAAGGCGATTTTAAGTGGACCGTTACTAAAAAGAATAACGAATTGATTTTGCTAATTAACAGATGGAAGAGGTTTTATAGCTTGTGAGTAAAGCCACATCTTCTTGAATGTTAAATAGTTCCATATTTTTAAGATTCGTTTTCATTTTCTGGGGACATGTTAACATGAATATCATAAATGACCTTTTATCACTTTAGAATGTTTCGGTTTTTAGTTTTCCAGACAGAACTTCCTGAAAAAGAAAAAAAGTTAGAAAACAACGATTCATTGTAACGAAAAAATATATTGTTTTTTTTCAGACCGATGAAATAAGATGGTATAGGCTCCTGGGCTCTCTGAATTGGCGGGCCCTGCTAATGGTTTCATAGCATGTGATAAAAGCATATCTCCGGAAAAGATCTTACTCTTTCTTCCGTTTTCTATTTTTCCCCTTGACTGAGCTAAAGACATAAGCGTTTTGCCGTGTAAGCAATTATGATTGATAATTTTGTGGGATTGGTTATCATCGCTTTTTAGCGAAGAAGGCCGATGATAGGATTACGTCATATCATTCAGTTTTCTAGGTCGTCTTCACTTTATATCCATGGGTTTACCATGTGGAAACATTTTGCGAATGACGTTGTTTTCCAAGGTTCTACATCGTAACAGAAAATTAGGATATCAGAATTTTGGGGGACAGTTCATGAAATAATATAATATGTTAACTTGTATTAGTATTTGTTTGTTTATGAATGGATGAAAAACAAAAAAGGTTGGGACTGAAATTAGTTTTGCAAAGTTCCTATGTTTGAACCGCCTTTTCGAAGTAATGAACAGTAGTCTTAACATATGAAGATAGATCTATGTTTTACGGAAAACTCATTCGACGTTTTTTTTCCTTTTTGCAGTACGGACACGTTTAATGATGTAAATAAGAATAATGTTTGATTTACGATTTCCTAATTAATCCAAGTATGATCTGAGCATAACGTTTTACTCGGATCAAACTTGGATGTGATGCAAACCACGGAACTCCAAACGGAAGTGACTTTATCGAAACCAAACCACTAACCGGACTTTGTTTCTGCATACTTACATACAAAGCCCTTCAACTGCTCCAATCTAGATAACTCGTTAAAGCCATGCAAATCGGTTAGCTAGTTAGCAACCCGTCAATTCAACGTGCTTCCGAAAATGACTGTCATTAACGATAATGCGTTTAACTCGAATTCCCAATTAGATGGAATCAGATATTTCCTTAGTGTCAACTCTAATGTAATTAACGGCCATTTTATCGCTAACAACAACGGATGTAAATAACGTCTCCCTTTTCGTGCAAAACAACTTTAATTGCGCAGCTTTGTTATGACTAATTTGGCTTATGTTTCCTGCAAAATAAAGATGTAACTAATTTGTCACCATGGTTCTGATTTCAACCGAAATCCCCTTGTTGTCATTCTGCTTCTAATTACGTCCCCAAATCCCTGGTAATCACCAATAAGGGTTGACCTGACCGATTTGAAGCGTCACCTTACATCCGAAGGGTCTCGTTCATTAATGTACTGTGTGGAATTTCGCTGCTTTGAGAAAACTTAAATCAGCGTCAAATTGATTGTCTTTCTAATAGCGAATAATCATCAAGTGTTTCGCAGAAATATTGTTAAAGAGTTATATTAATATGATATATATGAGTTTTGTCATGTAACGTGGATCATGAGGCAAATCTTTATTTTTAAAGTGCAAACAGTGTTTATTGAGTTAGAGTCAGTATGCAAGGAGACCTTTCAGCTACTTTTTTTACACTTATGTGACACTCGATTGAACCAGAAGGGCTTTTCGATGTTAAGGGTATCCTATTGGAGCGTTAAATGAATATGGGAATAAGAAGGTTGATGCAACTGCTGCACTGCTAAATTCGGGCATTTGATTGTTACAGATGAAATTTGAAATTGGAAATATCCTTGAATACTATACGTTTGAAACACCTCGATAAAAAGAGCACATCGAAAACACGGATGAACTCGTTTTTTCCGTTTTTTCTTCACTTTAATAGTCTAAATTATTCATTAAACGTTTGTGGAGACATTTTCACAAACTGGATACTTTCTCACAGTACAGCGAAAGTGATTGAATAAAACCAACGTTTACAACAATAACAAAAACAACGACTTTAAGAAAGGTAACTCATTTGGAACTGTAACATCTTCAAGGCAGAAAGATAGCGTGTTTGTAATTGTTAAGTCCTAGCCGTAATCAAAACCGAACGTAAACGACTTCGAAAGAGCAGAAATGGGAATGTGAGGAAATACTTTCGGATTATAGACATTGAACAAAATGAGTTGAAGAAGCCAAATAAAATTTACACAAACTATTTATATTATGCTTGGAAAATCGACTTGTCAAGTATGGACCAACAACACCAATGCTAACTAATCCAACTATAACTTTTGCTGAGTAGGCATATTTTTATTAACCGTATACCGGTTGCGTATACCGGTGGTGTATACCGGTTGCATTTACCGGTTGCATTTACCGGTTGTGTATATCGAGTGCTTATAACGGGTGCGTATACCGGTTTCGAAAGCTTTAATGTGGCACTCACAGACAAAAGCTAAAAGATTAACATCCTTTTAAACAACTTCTTGAGCATCCACAGCATTTAATCCAATTCAGAGGCACTTTACACCAGCATCGGTAAATGCCGATCATATATCGCAATGGAAACATGCCGCCTTCTGGCTTGTCCAACATTTTTCTTGCACAACGCCCAAACGATTGGCATCAACTCCGGTATTTCACCTGCTCTTATTAGGCATGTATTAGATACAGGGTTTAGACTTAGCAACGCCTATCTATGTGCCAGAAACATTAGGTATGTGACATGTACTGATCTGATGTGGATTCCTGATATAGATTGTACAAAGATTATAAATATGCCAAATCACCCTCAATATGTCTCTCAACACCCAACCATCAAGCACCCAACCATCTACTGTGAATCTACTGTCAACTGTAATATCTTGCTTGCTTTAAGCATCCTCTATCCTTCAGGTTGTAAATTGACAAAAAAGTCAGCTTGTTTTAGCATTTCAAAGTTTTATAAATTCATATCAGTTTTAAGTTTCTAAATCATATAGTCTATGTTAAAGCATAGGAAGTCAATTGTGCGATTAATTTGGCAATGTAATGTGATTCTGATTGCTGTAGTGAATCACCTTGTTGAGCCTCTCCGGTGTGGCACCTTCAACCCATTTTGATTACAGTTTGCCTTTTAAATACAAATCTCAAAGTAAAATGTTTTTGCTTGCTCCCCTTAACAAAGGAGGTTTTGCTGATTAGGCTGCACAAACAGTGGGTTTTATGTTTGTTTGATATTCCTTCTTTTTGAAGTTTATTTAACAGCCAGATATATTCAGGTAGATGCCTATCGAGTTTGAAAGTATCAGAAACTGTATCTAGCTATTGTAATATTCTTATATATTATTAATATTCATTGATATCATTTATATGTTATTTCTGTGATTTTTAGGTCGTTTTGACATATATCATGGTTGATAATGGTTCAAAATTATACAACACAAACTGGTGACAATAAAGTGACGCCGGAAATACCCAAATATAATCAGTTACATATACCACTCGTCCATACCACATTGATTTACCACAAAACCACATATACATGTACATCTAATTTGGCGATTCGCCCTAATCCAGCAAAATGGTTGTTATAACTTCTAAAGTCGGTTTATATTCATATGAAACAGATGATGGAACTAGTTTAAACTATATTTGGATCACATGTTATGCTTGCTCTATATGCTCTAGTCAACCCGCCGATTAGTCTCGGATGTTGCCAAAAGGTCAGGTAACATGATGCGTCCAGGCTCACCTGCGATCGTTGCGAAATTTTTAAGAGATGAGTTTGGTAGTGCTTTATTTTCATTCAATATCGCAGCAATAGCAGTTGGGCATGGCCGCAACATCATATTGCCAAGAACTGAGGACAAATAAACAATGAGTACTTGTAAAAGATAGAGAAAAATACTAACCTTCACAAACCTAATACCGGACAGCTAAAATCACGTCACATATCCGTTTCAGAAGTTGTCAAAGAATGGCAATGACATTCAGTTTAATTTCTTACAATTTAAATTATCCACTCCTATGATAACCCACTAGTGTCCTTCAGAAATGTATCGCTTCAATTACAACATATTTTAACTGTTCTATTCCAGTTACTCAAGTAATGGTTTTACGGACAAGTCATTCAACTAAAGCAAACCTATTTACCTTTTACTAGAGCACCTATTGTTTTCAAACCGATATTGTTGCAAAAAAAACACTAACAAAACTCTTTTGCTCAGCTACAGAAAATGAGGTCTGGAGAATCTATTTAGGCTGTCCCATTATCAAGCTCGTAACATGGCCATATTGTCGGCCGTCGGGATGTATGGGTTACATGTCGTCATTTGCCTGGAAATTGAACCAACAAGGGACACGCCACATAAAAAAACAAAGGGGGTGTTTCGATTCCCTTAGTGTAGTTATGTTTGCATTTCGTCACTGTTGTGTCTCTTATGAGTTGCCTGGAGCAAGACTTATAAGGTGATAGAATCTATAGTGTTCATGTTTTAGTAACTTGTTAAAACAAAACGATTGGTTTTGTTATAAAAGGTTTGTTGATTAAACGAATCGCTCCGGAACGCTTCAATGGGAACGCCTTTTAAAACCATCATTGGACAAAATCATTTCCCAGTCATATTACATGTTTGAATAAGTTTACATTGCCAAATTGGTTGATTCCACGAAATAAGGCTATCGCTTATGGATAAAAAAATAACAATTTTGGTTTGTCAGAATCAGGTTGCATATACAGTCTTACCCGCTTCTCTCGCATCCGTTTATCTCGTCAACCGCCTATCTCGTCACTTTTTCTAATCGACATCCTTATTATATATGCTATTTGAACTCGGATACCTCGTCAACTGGCTATCTCGTCATTTTGACATCGGTCCTAGCACTGACGAGATAAGCGGGTAAGACTGTATGAGCCTTTTCGTTTCACACCCATATGATCCGTTCTAGCGTCGGCAAGAATCACTATCAATTAGTGCTTGGGTGTTAGGTATGAGGACCGACGAAAAAACGGAAGCTTGGTATTGGCTCGGAGCAAGAATTATTGGATTAGTAGTAGAATGGAATGAGAATACCGATTCTGTCCATATTGAGTTAAGGCAGTGTGTGGTGGTCGCAACGTGTCTTTGATTAATACTATAATATATGAGGTTTTTCATTCGTGCAAAATGTGTATTTGAGTTTCAAATTGTTTCATTGATGCCTTTTAGATTGTTATAATTTAAGCAAAATACGTACATGTAGTATTGTTTAAGTGACCCTTTATCATGTCTAGCAATAACCAGTACTACAAGTTTAGAAATTTATGATGCTGTAGATGTCTACTAATAGAAGTGTAATGTAATTGAGGATTGATAATATACATAGTCAGGCCACTGCATGGCCCCTTTCGGCCATCGTACTTACATAAACAATCCATACACTTAAATATATACCCACATTGTCCACTTAGTATTCTTATACTGATATAAATTATGAAAAAATGTATTTTGCCTTAACATATTTCATTCTAGATATGCATCGAAATATTAAGAGAATCCATCGATAAATATATGTTATGATTTACACTTATAAAACAGTAAATGCAAATGGCGATTTAATTTATTTATCATGCATCGTCAAACCGGTGCGCAGACAAAAGCCCCGAAGGACAAAAACCCCGCGATTTTGTCAAACCATATCATCCCACCCAGAGGAATTTTTATTAAGGCAATACGAATCAAGTTCTAATTACATGTGTAAAAAGTTCATTGCAAGCTCAGACGATTTACCTACGTATTTCTAAGTTTTTTTTGCAAATACTACCGTTTATAAAAAATAACAACTAACAATAATGAAATACAAGGGGAAAGGAAAAGAAATAACTCCACATGTCAACAATATATAGTCGTTTTTGTATGATGAATGAATGCTTACAGTTTATTAAAAAAAACAATATATTTCTCATCATTTCAACACGCAATAACACAATCGCTCCTCATTAAACACTTTTACGTGATGTTCCTTTTTGTCTTTCCCCTTCCTTCCTTGCACTAAAACAGCGCTTGCATCAAAATTAATTGTCTCGTGTTTCTAGTATTCAAAACGCGAATAACAATGGTATCCGGGACAATAAGACAGTTGGTAAAGAAAGAAAAACCCGAGTTGCAATCAGGATTGTGATTGAAAGGAAACCAGTCAAATTGATGTACGTGACAGGCCTTCGTAATGGAGCAGTGACATATTGTTTTACTAACTAGGTTGTTTTTGCTTGGAATAAAAATACAAATCGAAACAACATCGATTGCATTATAACTGTAGTATGGCATAACACATTTTGTAATTCGTACACTTTTTGATAGGATTGATAAGATGTTTTTTAAAATGTGACTGTAAAACAATTTATTGCATGTCTGCCTGATTGTGTTGGTTATAAACATAGTAAATTTTTTAGGGCTATAAATGTCCCGTTTATTTTTTCGGTTGATGAGTCATTGTTGCGTCATAGGTAAACAATAACAAACGTCACACAGAAAGCACATGTTTTTACAACAATTTTTTTTACGTTATTGCGTCACGTATGATGTTCATTGATGACAGGTCATGATGATGTATGATAAAGCAATACGCGAACGATTTTTTAAAAGATAAAACGCTTCTTTAATATTTTCTCGTTGACAACATTTTAGATATTGATTACACACATATGAGGTAATACTAAGAAACGTATTTGATATTCCAAAGTTAAGGTATTGCTTCATAACAGACAAATGAAGAACTTTTTTGTTTGCACATTGGTGACATCTTTAAATAGATATAATTTATTTTTAAAGCGAATGGAAAATCATTTCTATCAAATATCTTTTGCATGAATAAGAAACACATTTTGAATAAATAAATTGGTGAAAAAACATATAATAAAAATAATACTTCACATGTTTTAGGAAAAGATTGGAATTTATTGCCTTTGGGAAGTGAAATGGGCAGCCTTCGGTCTGCGCATACCACTTCCCGCGGGCAATAAACTCCCATCTTTTCCTAAAACATATGAAGTATTATTATAACACTTCTTGGAGAAATTAAGAAGAGAGTATTAGATAGTATTAAAGAGAAAATCATCATAATGTACTTTGAAGGTTGAATTTAAACCGTTTTTAGCTGTTTCCTATTTATGCTGTTGAGACATTATCATTTTAGTAAAATATAGACATACCGGATCGAATTCTAATAAATGAATTGGCTTTTGAGACATTTCTCTTAGACTTACTCGAACCCTAACTGAAGTACCACAAAGAAGAAAACACCCTCGTTGGGGATAGAAAGATGTCTCAATTTTTACTCTCAATCTTAATAACTGCAAAAAGAACATCAAGGTTCTTTAAACTTAGAAGCTCTTCGATCAATTAACGTGCTCGCCACGAATTAGCAATATGAAGAGTTGTACAGTAGCATTTGCGAGTTGGTGGGCCCAACATAAGTCATTGCTGTGAAATTTTGCAATACAACTCGATTCTTACAAGAAAACATAGACTGTTAATTAGTGAGCAAGCAATCATTTCTTGATGTTTTTCGTACGTTAAAATCGTAAGCTTTTACCTGTGACCTGGAAACGCTTACGAAAATCAAACTTTGAGAGAATGAGTTACAAGAAATATACAGTTAAAACCATTTCCAATTTTACAACTGAAACGAATAAACGAATACGAATAAACGAATAAACGAATACGCATAAACGAATAAACGAATACGCAGAAATGATTGCTTACGAACAAACGATAGCTTATGATAGCTTACGAATAAACGATAGCTTACGATAGCATACGAATAAACGATAGATTACGATAACTTACGATAGCTTACGAATAAACGATAGATTACGATAGCTTACGATAGCTTACGAATAAACGAATGCTTACGAATAAACAATTGCGTACGAATAAACTCTATGAGGAGTATAAAAGGAAAAGCAAGTGGTCATTTTTTTTAATACTACAGAATCATATGTGTTAGATTATGAATATCTTAATCATGAATAAGTAGTAGATAAACAAATAAACGAATGCATACGAATAAGGGTGTGGCCACACGGGAGCAAACCAACCATTAAACCAACCATTAAACCACTTAAGGTCGTGACGGCAATAACTAATATCTATTTCAAATTATGTATCATAATTTTATACAGATAGGATTTAATTTAAAACATGAAGCAAAAAGGACTCAATAGACCTAACATTGATTCATATTTGACAAATATAATGACATAATAAATGGCTATTTCGATTATCATGACAAGCGTAATTGACTCACCGATGCTTCATTGTTACGTAATAAACTAAATACTTAAAAGACGTTAAAATGTATAATGCCGTCGCGACCTTAAGTGGTTTGATGCTTGGTTTAATGGTTGGTTTGCTCCCGTGTGGCCACACCCTAAACGATAGCTTACGATAGCTTACGAATAAACGATTGCTTACGATAGCTTGCGAATAAACGAATGCCTACGAATAAACGAAAGCATACGAATAAACGAGAAACGAATAAACGAATAAACGAATACGAATAAACGAATACGAATAATTTTGCTTACGATAGTCAAATTGGAGGTGGTTTTAACTGTACAAGCATTAAAACATGTTTCTGACTACAAATCTCACTTTATTTAATCATTGTTTTCAACAAATAGTTCGATAAAGCATATAGGAAAAACGTGTACAAGCATCACGCATCTAACAATCCACATCCACACATACCTCCTTTCACTGACAACTAGCCAGCGTGATAAATGCGTGTAGCAAGCGAGAAAATGTTTAACGAATTGGTGAGGAGGGAAGGAGGGAGGGAGGTGCAAAATAAATCGCCAGGAAGCGTGTCAAAGAATGCTTCTTTCACACGATTTGCCGATGAGAGAACAATTGGCGTTCGCAAGCCACTTAATTACAGGTCAATGTGGCAACGGGCAGTTTGTATGGTGGCAGCGGAGGGATAAATAAAAAGAGCCGCTGGAGTAGAATAATTAATAACGGTGGGATGTGATGTGGATGTATAGGTAGGGAATGGGGGGATGGTGTTCCTGGTTAGGATATTTACTCAGGTGGTTATGCGTCCATGTTAAAGGAATAATGCATGTTTTTTATTATATATTTTTTTAATTAAAAGTCAGAAATTCAGCCCGTATTCGTCTTAGGCAAAGGTTTAATGGTATTTAGTGGAGATATCTGTCTGAAGTTTAAAGCTATATAATTTCAATTACTTAGAGAGTCACTATGATTCTAATAGTATACCAATATCCTCCTTTCGAACTGCCTCTTTTACAGCATAAGCAATATTCAGGTTGTTGGTTGGGTAACTTGACTATGAGTCAATGTATATGTATGTTTTTTGATGAGTTGTCTGTTAAGTTGTCCATGTCCATAATCAATTTTACATTGCACATATAAACGGTTTCATACGCCCGACTTCATCGCGACATTTCTTTTTTGGACTACTCCCCCATTATTTGAAATTTTCTACATGACCTTTTTCTTTTTTATGAGTTTGTGTTTTGAGTTTTCCTGATATCATCGCGACCTGTTAAGCAAACGCAAAAGCTTGAAAATATGTTCAGTTGACATATGAAGATTAGAATTATCAAGAGTCGCCTACCTTGTTGCGAAATATACATGCAGACAATCTATTTGGAATCAAATCTCCGAGGAAACCATAAAATGTAATAGAGTGTAACTCATATTGGTCCCAATGTACTACTATTTTTAATCAGAAAGCATCCCTATATTCCACATCAGTGCATTTAACTACCTTGATAAAAGGCCCAGCTTATAATTGAGTTCATATATACGCAAGACATATACAGTCTCATAGAGACCATTTTTTACTTGCTGCTATCCATAAAACCTATAAAGACTTAAAAGCATTTTCTAGATTGGATAGATTGCAAAAAGCAAGATGAAGACTCCACGATGATGTATTACGTAAAGGTAATTGCTCCAACTTTTCATAATACACTAATTTAGAGCAACCTTATGAGGCAAGAAAATGATACTCTAAAGTTCTATTACAGATACACTTGTGAATTCACTTGTGGCAGACTGGAAAATGGGGTTTCAGTTTAGAAACATAATAACCACATTAAAACCATACACGGTTACGTGTTACTCATTTTTTTGCTAAACTTAAGATTGACGCACCCTACCCGCAATTTGATACCATTTTGCGCCCCTGGTTAATTTGTGCTTATCTACATACATAATTTTCGTATGAAAAACATGAGATATCATACTTAAAAGAAAAAGTCAAGACAAAACTGCATACACCCAGATACACACATTTTCCAAATGAATGGCATATAACGTCCACATAATTACAAGAAGAAAGAAACACTAGGTATGATTTTTGTCTAAATACTTTAACAGCAGATTAAACATTTCTTTAGCGAGAGATTGATCTTCAATCTCTATCATCTCTATAGAGCTCCAAGAAAAGAGCAGTCACACAGATACAACTTTTAAAATCACCATAAAAGAGAGTAAATGATCAAACGAGAAAATCCAATATATTTGTCTTTCAAAAGCAGACTGAATATATCAATATGTTTGATGGCTCTCAAATTTGGAAATTTATGTTATTGAAACGTTCCAGAAATGCGCGACGTCGCAAAATGGTGTTCAAGTGTGTTTAAACTAGTGTAGCAACAAGGACGATGGAGTGGAGTGAATATAGCATAATATCATTGTAAATAATCATCGAAAATGATTCGAAAATGAGTCGTTACATTTCAGTATAAGAAACCTCCTAAAAAACTCCCTATATAAATCACTCCATCTTCAAAAATCCAAACGTAGCGCGACGTCATTATATATTGTGAACACGTCAGAAGCATATTCCGATAAGCTATGTGCTAAAGAGGGAAGGCTTTATATGGATTCTACTTCGTACCTATTGTTCTAATGATAATGCAACAGCCCGGTAGAACAATTGTCATCCTTCACTTTTTGTATGAAAATAAACTGGTTCTATTGATGAGTTGGATGCGAGTAATAGAGACTTGTAGCTTGCTTGCAAACAACAGTGACAATAGGAGTAAGGATCTGGCAACACGAGGAATCCCCGCACCACCCCCCTCAAAAAAATGTTTTTCAATGAATTCCTTATGTAAAACTCAAATAAAGCTTGAAGAGTCCTTAAAGGCTAGACCACGGGGGTGAAACTACACAACAGCGGTTTTGGTTGGTTTCTGTGCTTTTTGATGAAAATTACACCGGTCTGGTTCGGAGACACCGGTCTGGTTCTGTGCTTTTAAGACTTTTTTACATTTTTCATTCTAAATACAATATTTAACCATTTTTAAAGAACTTTTCATGAATGCAATTTATTATTATGATATGGTTAACCATCCACATTGATCTCCTGTATAATAGTATATTTTTTACGCTGTAAATCTCCAAAAACAATGTCATAAA
>LQRL01122609.1:0-11005 GCA_001703475.1 Hydroides elegans
GCGGAGGATAATCAGTATATTGTGCATCCGCATCAGAGTAATCCCATTGATTTTGTTGATAATGATTGTCCCTGATTAATGATAGTTTTATGATAGTTAAATTATATATAATTATATTATATATATATTATGATACCCAGTTTTAATTGTTTATAAACATTTCACCTCAAGGTGAAAAAAAAGTATATGATCTGATAAAAATAGGCATAAAATATTGAAAAATATGGTTAAAAAATGGAATATTTAGTAATATTAGACTATGCGTCCTCTAAATTTGAACCATACAGGTAATGCTAATTCAAAGTGCCTTTAATGATTTGTTCATATTTATTTCTTGAATCATGGACAGTTTAACTAGCCATAGCGATCTAGTGTCTTGATTTTGAAATATTACTTTTTGTTTTTCTGTAATTACAAGTTCATATTGCGCAGGTCCATATACATGTAATACGTCAATATACTGTTAATTGGTCAGACCTCAAAATTGGTTGGAATCAACATTTGTTACCATTTATATGTTCTTCATGATTTTATTTGTATAATTCTTAGGTAATTTAGACCATGAAACATTATATGGGGACCAAATATATACACAACATAATATCACCTTTTTATGATTTTTTGTTGGCTACCAACTAGAAATCTCGATTCTTACGTTAAACTAGTTACATTCGACATTCGTTGCTCATACGCAAGCATTCCACGTTTAGCAATGAAAATAAAGATTCGATTTATCTACGCATTAATGTGTCTAGTGATGTGATTTCTGATGTTGTAAACAAGAAAATAAACATTCTGGAACGCTTTTTAGTTCCTCATGTAATGTGATTATCAAGTATTTTTGTATGAATCTCATTAAGAATTGTTGTTTCTTTCAAGTACCTATTCAGCAATCTACTCTTGAAGGCGTCTTGTAAATAGACGTAATGTTAATTTTTCGATTAAATACATTGAAGGCTGTTATGGTTTACTCAAATTTCTCTCAAAAGGATTTTACAAAAAGGTATTTGCAGATGAATATGTTTTAATTGATCATCTATGAGTCTTATTATGTCTATATTTTCGTTAGGGTTATTGTTTATATATATATTTAAATATTATATTGATATCTCTCTGTTTTGTTAATTTTTGTGCCATTTAGCGTTGTATGAAACTCATTTACAATTATTAGTATGAAAGGATCTAACTTTATCAACAAGTATACATGTATTGAGATATATTTATATGTGATATAACAAGCATGTGGATAACTAATGAAAGTAGTATGTCCGTAGTCTGTTTTGTTATATGGAGTAAGCATTATGCCTGGCAATATCACCCGATTAATATATCTTTCGATATTGCCCGGCATTGAGGACTCTGTGTATTTCCCAATTTCAAACATTCATAAAATAAAATAAAAGAGATAGAATCCTCAGGGTTCTTACCAAAATAGTAATTGACCCTCGTGATTGGACATAGAAATGGCCACGAACTTCGGACTGGGGCTTCAATATTCATTTTCCTCGGGTCACTAACCACTTTGATAAGTGCCCTTCGGGTATCATTGCATTGTAACCGAATCCATATTTGAAGGCTATAATATTTAATATTTCAATGCTATCCTTGCCATGTCTCCAACTTTTTACCCTTAATATTTCAAAACAAATCCACGCAAAAAGCCCCTCGTCACATTTTGCACTTGAGCAGAAAACAGATCTGAAGATAATTCAGGAGTCAACAATTACTAACAATTACTTTGTGGCTCGCATGGTAACATTCAATTGGTTTCTGTGGCTTTTTAAGGAGATTGTCTAAGGAATAAGCAATTTAATGGGAATCATCAGAATCATGGTCGACTAAGTGCGAAACGGTGCTATTCTATCATCGATGGGACGTGCCATAACGGGTACCGGGTGATCTCAGATTGGAAGGGGTTATTCATTTATAGGAGAATACCGAAATTATATGCATGTAGAAAGGGAGATTATTTATACGAGGATATTGGTGTTTTTGTTTGAAGTTACTTAAAAGAGACGTTAAAAATTGTGAATGTATTTAAGTAAGTTTTTAAAACTGAGTGCATAGTGTTCTATCTCTGTTTCACTCCAGTCTATCTTTATTTTGTGAAACTTGCATGTATGTATGGTTGTTTACTCACGAGTGTTCTTTCCACAGTCATTGCAAATATTGTGCTGGTTCATACTTTTTACAAAGTCACGTTTTTGTCATTTTTATGCCTATCATGTCAATTAATGCCCGATGTTGATAATGATATGTGATTTGTCTATCTTTTTCATCTAAAATCTCGTCGAGTTTCATCGTTTTGACTGTTATTATCAAATAGATCCAAATCCACTCACTGAGTTTCCCTTTTCCTCTCAGACCCCCTCAATCGTGTTTATTGGCCGTTGCGTGCCGAACTCATTGGTCGCTCGCTCGCCTTGGCTGCCATTTGACTGCCATTGTCATTAGTTAATTACGTTGATGCCTTTTGACATATTGCTTAATTGTCAGTATTTAGGAAGGGGAGCCCCAATGTAGCCCTGCTGGTCAAACATGGTATTGGTGAGGACCGATGGGGTAACCAACTCACAGTAATAACATGTGCTCGGCAAGACGTCTCGCGGCTGCGTAAAAGGGTTGGCATTTGCTTTTCTGTTGCGTTTATCTTACAACGTATTTGCGACTGTTGAACGTATCAGGAGTACGGCGCATAAGGAGCACGACGAAATATCGCCGAAAATAAGTTGTTTTCACCATATATGATTCACTTAGACTACAGGGTATAAGTCTGATTGCTTTGTATAAAAGCGTAAAAAGGTACAAATGTAGGTTGGAAGTAACTGCTGATTTCATATTCTTATTAATAAAAATTGATAATGACTGTTGAATTTTGTTGTGATTTATACAAATGATTTGCATGTATAAAAAATGTAAAATAATTGTGAAGGTTCAATTATTGATATAGGAATTGAATCTCGTTACTATGGTTTACTTTAATGAGATTTTTACAAAACAAATATATTGGATACAGTGAAATAAAATTTTAAAAGTGTATTTTTTATTTTCCTATTAGAATTATCATACATCAGGCAATATTGTCAATAATATAACCAGTTATATACACAAAGCTACATATTTTACTTTTATATGAGCTTCATGTAAGCAACTTAAGATAAATATGTATTCAAGGCATCTTAACGTCCACCAATATTAATCATGCTAAAAACATGAGAGGCTTCTAAACCTTTGAATAAAAGATAACTCAGTGCGTATTTTCCAAGGATATGATTTTCACCGTTATACGATCTGGATTTCTTCCAGGACTTCGAAGTTTTAATTATTAACTTAGATAACTAAAGCAATACATGCTTTTCTCTGAAATTGATACGCGTAAGCTGATAGAATTCTAGATTTGTATGAATAGAGCAACGTCGAGTAATGAAAATATGTCATTCAATATTTTATACGTTGTGGAGCCTGAATAGACCTGGACTACACTTTCAACAAATTCCGCTTCGAGAACGATACAAATAAATTGTTTAACTAAGTTTTGAGTTGCATATATTTTGTGATGCTTCAACCTGATGTCTCTTCCACTCAACAATTCTTGTCATGGGTAAATAATACATGGGGAAACGGCTGAACTTGCATTAATTTACCAAGATTTTACTTAAATCACATATTTGTCAATAATTGTTAAAATTAAATAGAAAAGAAAATTAATAGTGTCGTATCATTCCCTTTAAAGTAAAATTAAACGGGTGTTTTGAATGTTGCTAGTTTTATTTCTTGAATTGTCATCCCTGAAAATCAGGTTATTATTTAGATGTAGTGAAAATGATGTGATAAACCTGAATTGAATCATAACTAGGACAAAGAGTTAAAATATATAAACAATAGTGATTTTTGTCTAACTAATATGTCAATAGAATAATAACAATAGAAGAATAACAATAATTAGTTATTAATATGCCATTGTAGATCCAGGCCCCTTATGCTTAGTCTATGAATAACATATTATTTCTAGCTTTTAGCAAACTGTATAATAAAGGCCACATCCTTTTGCTTCATAGCATATACTCTAAAGACTTAAAACTCCCATTTCACCCATCCCTTCATTCGAATGAAACGCGGCAAAAAACGCAGAAATAATCACCTGACTTTGGCATCAGTTTATAGTTTCCGGTTCATTTCACCCATCGCAGCTTCAAACAAACTTCAGACATTTCGCTTATGATTGGAAAATGTGTTCCATATTCTCCGCTTTTCCTGTGTCTTTCAGGCTTCAGGTTTTTTGATCGCACCACCGCCGCCGACGCCTCGAAAAGCAAACGTTGTTATTGATGCAATTTTTGAAATAATATGAGATCAAGTGAGAAAAAAAGTTGATAATTGGGGATCGCCACCCGGGCGTTGTAGCGGTGATTTATTATTGCACCCGTCAAAATCGTAACAAATATTGTTATGAATCACAAGTGTAAATAGTGAAATTATATATTTTCAGGGATAATGATATATTTTTTAAAAAGCAATGAAATATTAAGAAAAATGATATTAACATATATGCATCATGCAGTTACATTTAAGGCGCGTTCACCAGCCTCACAAAAAGCGCCTAATGTTATGCGCTACAAAATTTGTTTGCATTTTTTTCTGGCTAATGTGGCTTTATTGCATATTTTACGTACAGTGGCGTGCAGGCTTAACTTCTCGATTTCTCTAACGTTTAGCGTTTAGCGTTTAACGTTTAAGGGTTTGAAAGATCAGAATATAGCGTTTAACGTTTAGCGTTTAACGTTTAGCGTTTAGCGTTTAACGTTTAGCGTTTGATTAAAGGACATATAAGAAATTAAGATAAGCACTCATAATAATGTCCTTTATATACCCTTCACACCCTTGGTGGCTATGGTTTAGCGTTAAGCGTTTAACGTTTAGCGTTTAGCGTGTAACGTTTAGCGTTTAAGGGTTTAGCGTTTAGCGTTTGTGCGTTTAACGTTTAGCGTTTAGCGTTTGTCTCGAGAAGTTGGGAGTGCGCGCCACTGTATGTAAACTTTTCACAGTAGATACGTCTCATCTTTTGAGATAGCCCTTCAGATGTAACATTTTCCTCTGTACGAGAAGACGGTTGCCCAATAATTGTTGTCATAAAGATCATAATAGAATTCCTAGTCAGATTACTATCAAACTAATTGTGCAGTAATGAGAAGTAACTGTGAGTTATTGATACATTTACCAGGTGGACCACATCGCATTCTGTGAAAAAACATTCTCTATATTTGAAACGATATTCTGAAGCTACTTTGACAGCATACTCTACCTTACGTTATTCGTAGAAATTATAACATAACCTTTCCGTAAGAAATTCGTCTCGACGTATTTTGTTCATTATGGCAGCATGATACACGACAAACTCAACACAAGTGGAGAAGACACACTATTGGGTGTAGTAGGTCGTCAGGGCAATATTTTGAATTAAAAAAAAAGGGTTATTCTTATGTAAAGTGATATCTCGGAATCGCGGCTAAAATATATATAAACTGAAGGTCTTGTGGAAGTTAATTGAGTTGGTAATTGGTAAGAGAGGTCTGACATATATCAGCTCTTGCTATAATAACATATTCATGCGTCTCCCTTCTAGACTACCCTTCTATTTTATTCAACAGCAAACTTTTCAAATATTGTCGTCAACCTAGATCACATGATGCCCTCCATTCGAGTGAAATATGGACACTTTGTCACGCTGCAGTATGGGGCGGGTTGCCCACACAGAGCACCCTCATCAAGAAAAAAACTCGAGTTTATACGGCCGATGAGTGTCGTTTGTATGGGTTATGTTCAATTTCCCTTGCACAGAATGGTCCTCTTAAGTGAGGCAGTTGTATTCTCGTGTTTTGTCTTACATAAGAGCGGTAATACCCCTTATGTGTTAAGACCAGTTTTGCACTACATGTCATAAATACGAGGCAAAGAGCTCGCATTTTAGCATTGAGATGCATTGAGTTAGACGGGAGAACGTGAGGGTGGGGTTGTTAAAAATTAAATATTGAGCTTAATATATCATATAGCAGCGTATGTTTTGCTGAAACGTTTGTGTAGATTGTGTCTGCAACGTTGCAAAATAAGAAAACTGTAGAAAACAATTTATATTATGCCTGAAACATCCCATTTAAGAGCCGAAACAATGTTTTTTTTTAGGAATCGAAGTTATAGTTGCACGTTTAAATTATCAAATCTAAACCTTATAATGTGATAAAAGTCTAAATATCTTTTTAATGCTAATATTATATTTGTACATATGAACTATAATGCATAATGAATTTATTCTTATTAAATTCAAATTATTTAGATATGATATCAGGCAATTACCTCCATACAATTAGTGCAATCATTATACAATTCATCATCTATTGTCTCAACATCAAGGTTATTTTTCGATTAATAGTTGGATAGTGATCCGAAAAATCATGGATCCCTTATCGAAGTTAATTGAATGTTTGTTCCTCAGAAATCCGGTCGTATGCCTCCGAAAAACAGAAAACAATCACTTCGGCCGAAAATTTTCCAGTTGAACATACGTGCGACAAAGGGTTCATGGACACTTCGGCCCCTTCCACTTCGGCTCCTTTTGGGCACTTCGGCCCCTCCGATAAAGACACTTCGGCCCCTTTTGGACACTTCGGCCCCTACAACTTCGGCCCCTTTTAGAAATCGTGAAAACGTCATTATGAAGCGGTTTTATTCTTTTAAATTTCAAATATTTATGTATTTTGTCAATCCCAATACGTGATTAACGCTCATTTAAACAAAAAAAACTATATATTTGTGTTTTTTGAGTCAAGACACGTCTGCCCCTAGAGCTTCGGCCCCTACATCTTCGGCCCCTACAACTTCGACCCCTAATTTTAAAAAGCAAATCTAAAATAAAAGATAATTTCATTTGTAACAAATTTTTATATATTTGAATTGCACACTTCACGAAATCACAAATCGGTATAAAACCTACAAACGCGCCCAGCGATCACTCTTAAACTTGACATTGAATTAAAATTGAAATAAAATCGTTTATTTAGGCTAGAACTTTCATACAAGGTGTTGAAATAACGAATCCCAGAGAAAATAATTCCAAAATGTTTGTTCACTTTGAGAAACTGTTCACTTTGGCACATACTGTCACTTTTGGGGACTTTATGGCCGGAAACTTTATGGCCGGAGACTTTTTGACCCAGATTCAATTTTAACACAATATTGTCGTGAGTCAATGTATTTTTATGCCCGTTATCCAAAAGACCATCAAGGTCTGTTGCAATAAGAAATATTTGAGCGTTAATGCATTTATGAATGAGTTTTCTTAGATTTAATGCCAAAACTCCACGTTGTTTCAAATAAAATTTCAAATCTTTAACGTTTTGTTTTGGCGTATTCACTCTCCATTGATTTCAAAAAGCTTGCTTTTCTATGTCAGCGTATGTGTTAATAAATGGGAACTTACAATGAAAGGCAGATTTATTTGTAGCAAAAGGAAGTGAATAAAGATGTCTAAATAAATGTGTCTATCATAAAGGTTTGGGACAAAAGATGAAAAGAAAATATCAACTGATTTATTTGTGTATCAGATATAATACACACATCTTTTACACACATCTAGTAATACAACTGCGCACCGCACACACCACCGAATGCTCAGCCATGCCTCGTGTAAATTCAAATAGCTCTTATCGTATGAGCCTTATTGAGGTGCTTTTAGTGTTAGTTTTGCAAATTGAATTTGATCTAATTTAGCTGTCTCTAATAGTTTGCCAAAGAAGATGCTATTTTAAAATTCGTTTTATTAAGAGTCAAATTAATTTGTAACAATGCAACGGGGGTTTAGTTTTGATAATTGAATATAATATATTTCAGTTGTAGCTTTAATGTTACCAAAGAAGGCGGTAATTTTAGATTGTCTGTAGAAGATAGAGTTAATTTGTAAATATGCTTCGTAAATATACTTTACTTATGATAAATCACTTTGGTGAACTACTATTAACCTTACCGCGAAATACGATGCTGTTTGTAAGTTCATTGCAAGATAAGTGTAGCATCGTAGTTTGTTGAGTATTTATGCATTCCTATGTCGAACGCCGCAGTTACCGTTATGGATTTAGATGTATGCGAAATGCCAACTACATTCCGTTCGCAAGGGAAAACATATATGTTTTCGTGTTTTATCATGGTAAAAAATATATAACACATATATATGAATAGGAGCAATCCGTGTTTACCAACAAATGCCAGAATCCCGCGCATGCGCAGTGCTCTGGGTGGCAGAAGTACCCAAAATAGAGCGGGATCCATAAGCAACAACAGTGATGCCACCAAACTTTTAAGTTGATTTTATGCTTTAAGGTAGCTTTAATGTGAAAGAAAATGAAATATCTATGAACTCGTTTATCATTTGAATATGTTTACACTATTTTGAAATCTTACAATATAGAGATTGTGGAAATGAGGGCCTGCTATTGTATCAATATTATCATTGATGTTCGTCGTTCTATTAATCCGAATGTTTGAAATATATTTCAAAATTATGATAAGATAACTACGGAATTAGTTTCAATTTATTTTAATATCATTTGCTAACCTTCGAAAGCAAATCACAGCAAATATTAAGTGAATATTAAACTATTATAATCACAAAAACAGTTAAAGAATTATACATGTATATATCATAAGAGTGTTTTATCAACCTGGATCTTTGCATTTGTTTCATTCTTAAGCATTGTTTTGGACAAAGATTACACATTTACCAAAGGTAAAAAGGCTTAAAATATAGTTTATTGATCGTTCAGTCAAAATCTACTGTTCATGGACAACGATCTTTAGTAGATATGTTTATAACGTAGCATACCCAAAGTATCTTCTCAGCATTCAAAACAATGTTCATAGTTCTTTGGTTCATATCCATAATACTATAAAACAATTTTAATCCATAAGAATCGTATGTTATTGTACGACAGAAACATTTGTATCCTAATATTTTGTTACTGAAACTATTCATTTAATGAAACTTCACCGACAACATACATGTATAAACAGTCCTGACCTTAACTTTATCGGTATTTTTTTTTTTGAATGGAAATTGGCGCTTAAATATAGCAAAGCAAGTATAAATTAAGGTGTCTGGATTTTAAAAAAATGTGACATTTCATGGCCAAACTTAGCTGGAAAGCGAGACTGGTGATAAGATACTGTTTTATTTACGAAGAAACATGTGGGGAAAAGGCATTATAGACCTACTCCCAATGTCAAATTAAACTGCTTATAAATTCTCAATTTCATGGATGGTTTTGATAAAACATAGCTTATGGTGATAAAGAAGGGTTGGAATTTATATAATCTTAATCACGCATGTTAAAAACCGATCAGAATACCGTCATTTTCATGTACAAAAAACGTATAAATTGGTATGAAATAATAGCAGAAAAACAGCTCTGGCCACCCGGAACACTTAAGCCCTTTAAAAAGCTGTGTGTGACGTCACGCGGATTGTAGCTATACATATATACCATGTAAAGAACCACATTGCTTTTTTACATAATCATATAAGTAGCAATATGATTAAATTTGAGAAATTAAATAGCTCTTCCTTTTGAATGATATGTTTAGTTAGCTTCATGGATTAGTGATAACGTTATATTTGCTCATCATGGTAGAATCTTACTTTTCTTATTTTTTTCTTGTGAGCCTTCATATTCGAGGTATTATTTCGAGGTATTCAAAATGCCGAAAGAAAAGGAAAAAACTGCTTCAATTATGAACAACTATTTCATTAATAACTATAACAATGCAACGAAAATAAACACTATTTCCGATGTAATGAAAACCTTTCTAAGTAGTGATAGCATTTATTTATTTATGAAAAGAACATATATATGAACATCTTATTAATTGTGAGTACATACTCACGTATATAACATACTGATGGAAATATAAATGCATTCAATAAAGCGAACAATACAGTTAATATGTAATTTCATGTGTCATGTTGTCTTACTTAATTACTACTGATTTATTCGATACGTGTAGTGTATCAAATTAAATTTCAATATACAATACCGAAATTCTATTTTTGCGAAAAACGGTTCATTCTCATAGAGGTACATTATATCTTCCAGAAACAGAGATAGGATCAATGAAACTCAGAAATAGTTTTTGAGGCGTGATGGAAAAATCGTCAGTGTGCTTCGACGTTCGCGACGAAAAAGCTAGCGCGAAGCAATTTCTTTATCCGTAAGATAATACGCACACTGATTTCGCCATTCTAATTAGATTAACCAAGGTACAAAGCAAGCCTGTTTTGATGTTAGTAAGTAAACATATATGCTCTATTTGCAGCGGATAAAACCGGCTGTTCGCACGCAAAGCTAGATGAAGTAAACGCTACTTACGTATTTAATCAACTTTTCTTTTACCAACTGATGTTGAACACAGGGTTTACATTTTAGTGTTCAGTGCTGCTATCAACAAGTTTTTGTAAGATAATAAAGTATTATCGTCATTAATCTGCTTACGTCATGTGCGAACTTTTCTGCTTTTTATATCAGATTATAAAAATCTGAAACTCATATTATTCCATAACCTTTACGTGTTGCTTCACTTAAGTAGCTAGAACAACGCCAATCTATTTTCTTAAATTACACATGTCACCATCAAATACAATATACTAAAGGCATTTCATGGGACCAACTCAATCAACCAATATCCTGGTCTGATATTGTCCATGTGTGTCAATATCATATCCGTCTCTTTTTATCTTGACTGCTCATTTAGGGACCCTCGTATAGGATCTCGTCCCATGGTACCTATTATTGGCCAATTCACTTGCACTCTAAGCTGTATAGATTATGCCGCTTTGCTAATGCCATTGGGTTATTAGCAATACGAAAATGGAACTTTATCACTGATTATCAACTTGTATGTATCCGATAACTGGCTCCGAAAACACGTTATTGTTTTTTTGGGTGGGGTGGGGGGGGGGGGA
>LQRL01122634.1:8309-23708 GCA_001703475.1 Hydroides elegans
TATAATAACATGAAAAGTAAAGCTATAATTACAGTAATAATTATGAAAAATTACTACATGTATATTGTATAACTTCAAATTACTTAATGATGATTTGGAGTTTAAAGTCAAAGCGAATGCCCAAATAGACCAGTTTTAGCGATCTGATTGACATCACAACTATACGCAACCCCTCCTTATCCTCGCCTTAAAATACTCTCTAGTTGTTAAATCAAATATACAATGAATTTTTGGATTATATATTCCATGAAAACCGGAAACGAAATTTTGATTCTATTTCGCGAATCTTTTCTATTGTGTATTATCGTTCATCGTTCTTCTATATGTGAACACTCAGGTGCTGTAACCGAAACTTTTGATTCAATCAGGCTTGCACCTTCTAACAACTTCCTAAACAAAATAACATTTTAAAAGGCGCATAAAACTAAAAGAAGCCAAACGCCCACATGTCCCTGTGCCTCCGCGTCCATCTGAGCTTCGCGCGTGGCCAGCGTCACATCCTGCGACGACACACTCCTCACAATGGCGCTCTCATCGCCCGCACTGGGATCCAGCGACGCATCCATGGTGGCCGAACTGGGAGCCAGCAACTTGGGCGAACTGACGCTGCGTCGTCGCGTGAAGAACCAGCGCAGTGTGTGTTGTCTCACTGCCGAGGTGCAGCCCGCCTTTGCGGTTTGGGCGCTGGTAGCTCCATCGGTGTTGTGTGTTGTAGAGTCATCGTTATTGTCGTCGGGTGTGTCTGTGTCTACTAAGCGAACATGGCGATGTCGCTTAAAGGACTGCATCATTTGTAGGCCTGGTATCGCCGACAGGTTGAGTACAGAGTTAAGCACGCTTCGTACGCCTGGTGTCCGTAGAGACTCTTCGTTGTTATAGGTATCCATTGTTCTGGTGATTTGGTGATATAACTGGATGTGTGGAAGTGTTTTTTTTTTCTTTAATAGAGTTTTATCAGAGTTCGGAATTCGTGTGAATGATTCCTCTTTTTGTCGTATATAACTAAATTTAAAAATCAAATTTCCATTAGCACACGGCCTTTATTTATCTTTTTATTATCTTTTTATGGTTTTTTTTTTTTCAAATCAGTTATCGCATAACAAATACAAATTATACACTGTTGTTAAATTTGAGCTCTTCTTATAATGGTGAAACTTTCCTGATTATGGTGATCATATGTGACATACATGATATACAGGTGAAACCCTAGCTCACCTGCCTCATTAGCAACGGTCACTATGGAGCTAAGACGTAGGCAACGACATTGGATTCACTCTGACCAGTTTCATGTTTTTCTTTCAAGTTATAATGACAGAATTTGTGTCGCTCTTAACACTCATCAGGCATAGGAAATCAACGGGTTTCTGCCTTGCGTTCTTAATAATCCTGTAATTACTTGGTGCAGTGAATCATAAAAACCGAATGGTCAACTCGGATTCAGTTGTGCTCAATGTACCTTTCGACCCCAACTTGATGAAAAAAAAATTGTGCGATTTTTTTTGGCCCATTTGGTTCTAATTTAAAGTAACAGATCTCGCCACTACATACTCCAACATGTGTGACTGCAATTATTTTATATTATCTTAGCTTATTGTCTAAAGTTAACTTATGGCTATCGGAACTAAATACATAATTATCAAAGGTTTTCATGATATCAAACCGATTCGATAACAGGTCGTGAATTGGCGAATAATCAAATATTTTTTGTGGAGAAAAAGAAATGTCCCTTATTCAAAACACATATGCTTGAGCTAGCGATTAAATAATGTAGTAAGGGACGAGTTTGTAATGAGCCGAAATGACACATAAACATAATCAACAGGAAAAGGACATATTCAAAACATCATAGACTAACAAAGGCTTAGAGTATTCTGTCATTTCGATATTTACGAATTACCGGTTATTAGCAACTCCTCCTACAGGTATGTTTATATAGATATGGATATCTCAAGTTTTAAATATTGATTGAGATTCGTGAAAAAACTTCATGACTAGAAAAGTCTAATAAGTGCAATGGCTAATTCCAGGGAAAGTGAGATACATATATCCGTTACACTTCATAACTGTTGGGGGAGTTCATTACCCCTCATCAAACATACTAACAGAGTAATCACCATCTCATTAGCTGCAGATCCATTCAAATCTGACGGCCATGTAGTACCCTACAGACATTATCACTGATGCAGTTTCGCTTTGTTTTATGGTTGGGTATGCCCTACCAGGTTACTTTTTCTTTCATAAAATATCAAAAACTAGTTTACTAATGGATGCAAGATAAGACGCTTATTAATTCTCGTTATATAAGCGATATTTTCTTTCACAAACATAATATTAGTTTCAATATTAAGCTAAAAGGGTGCATACGTGTAGACTTAAACATATAACTAAATGTATTATCAACAGAGTTCACACAATTATACATACAAAAAAATGCCATGAGGCTCCATGGCTTTTTCAGCACAACAGCTTTCATTTACTTTTCCATGACATTCTTTGTCAAAATTATTTTGCTTTTTATTTATTCATTTATTCTTTTTTTCCATGGACCCTGGTGCATTGCAACTTCTTAAGCTTACATGTTTCAGCTAAAATACTTTAAATATTTTGTCTTATGATACTTACGTGCTCTCATATGCAAAAAAAAATGGCTTTCGTCATTGGCCATGTTTAACGACTTATGTACAGTACGGGTTCCATTATTTTACTTATCAAATTCCGGATATAGGTAATATTTATTTTTAAGGTCGGAATAATAAGCAGGTAAGCAACAACAGAAGATCCGATAGCTGATTCCAAAGTCATGCATATGTGAAACAAATCCATGTATGTTATGCCTACATGATATTTTCGAAGTTGGACTTTAGAATATAGGAAGGTGGTCAGTTAGGTGCGAGTTAGTAAACAGAGATTTTTCAACTAAAGCGATATTGATTTGAAAAAAAAGTGTTACCTTCCATTGTAATGAATGCAGCCATTGGTCTCGTAAATGCAAATTATGGGCCTGAAAAAAAAACATTAGCCGAAATTATATGTACAATGTATCTTATTTTCAACTATTAACTTTTTAGTTTAACTATAAACTTTTTACGTTTAAACATCATGTAAGTTTTCTTTCAACGGTAAATTCCTATCTGACACATATCATGTCTTGACCGACACACACATGTTTGAACGAAACACCTCCAAGTTAACTTTAGCAGGGAGAATTTAAGAAATATTAATGACCAATCAAATAAGTACCTGTAATAGTACACTGCCATCCGGTATGGTGATACGTAAACAAAATTTGTGACCGGCGTCCCATCGTGATACGATATTGATGTCTTCTATAATTGAGTACGGCACTGTTGATTCCATAAACCCAACAGGCTACAAAAACATACAAAAGGTAAACATTGTCAAAGAGAAAGCATGCAAAGAAAATGTTCAATTTTATCACCAAAAACAATCGTCTGTACATAGTATGTTTATTTTTTTATTAAATTAGGTACCCGGTACCATGATGATTTAAATGGTACTTGCCATCACAGAGCATATATAATCAAAGTTCTGATTCGGCAATTGAATATAACCCGAGAAGTCTAAACAATTTAGATAGCAAGGAAATAACTGTAGCCCATCGTCTCATTCATAGCTTTCTTTGAACACAGACCGCAACCCTATGACTCTCCGCATAAATAGTGTAAGTCATACAAACTCATGTATTTTTCGCCAAATTAATGTCACTTCCGGGATCCACTATATGGTCAAAACTATCTTATGCCATATTAGCATACACTGTGAAGTAACTGAGGACAAAATCGATGACAATCGTGTGCCGAGGAAAACAACAATGGAAATCGTTCCGTTTCGACAAAGTAGACACCCCCGTTAAATCGACAATATTCAGTCATATAAAGTTGAATCCTAAACGCTGCCTTTCTGCACTATAATATCTTGTTTCATGAAGTTACAAAACTTCAGCGAAAAGGCTTCACAAAAAGTGCCACGGATTTAGTGAATATCGGGTAAAAGGATGGGCAGAAAATGCAATAGCCATCAGCCGATTCGACTGACGGCTAAAAATACCCATCTCTGATGCTGTATACGTACGCGTATGACAGGTTGACGGACACCTTCAAAACTAAACGTCCAGCCTTTAGGTTTTGAGTCCGAATATAATCACTTGTTATTTTATAGCAGCCCGTTATCTGCCCTTATCCAAATTCTTACTATGCACAGAAGTGTGAACGAGTACTGGTATGTCACAGTACGCTCGTATATTTTACACTTACCGTTAAGGACTTTATATCCGTATCGCTTAACAATAAATGATGACTTTCCCACCGTCTCAAATATTTTGAGTTCATTATTTTACTTATTATTGTCCTTGTGTGGTTTAATCTGCACACTTGAATATCCCCTTCAGATATAAGCTTAAATTTTGCTTTTGATCCGTGGTGTTTTCTGTGTGTACTTCTGCGGTTGTTATTACTATTATTGTTTGGTGACCCAGACGGGGAATGGGCTGGAGAGTTAGAGCAATTACTAACTGAAGAAAACGAGGACATGGATGATCGCATAGAATCACTACTCCCATCATGCCCGTTCAATGGGGATGTTTCCGCAGGCTCCTCGGTCGCCATATTGAATTGATTTTGTGTTAAATCGACACTCATAATTCCTTGAAATATAAAACCTCTAGACAAATGTATCCATATTTATATCTTATCAATATCCTTAATTTATTCACTTATTCTTTCAAATAATCTTAATCAAATCCGACTTCAAACCCATCTGTCAAGTTATGTTTTGATTTTTAAGATCTCTAGTCACATGACATCATACGTCATGAATGTAGAAGTATAAAACTGGATATATTTTTTGAGTGCCATCAAATTCCCGAAATTACAATATTCTCATATGCAATTCAAACATACAAATAGGTTAATTGGATATAATCAGTAATTGCAGTATGTTATAGATGTATGAATATACATTTATTTGAAAAGAAAAATTAATTTACATCGAAAACCGATAACCAACATAGGATAGCAATTTTCAGAACACGACGCATATGATTCAATCCAAAGTTAGAAAAATATACGAAAACAATCCGAGAACAACAGTTTTCAAATTCATGCCAGGAATCCTAAACCGCCAATTCAAGTCTGTGTTTATACCAGATGATTCCATAAATGTAGCGGATAAAGGAACAAGTAATATACCTGCAATACCTTCAATCTATTTTACGATTGATGGAATTGAAAAGCAACTGCTTCACCCAAAGAAAGCGTCGGAGCCTTATGGAATATCCGCTATAATCCTAAAAAACTACAACAAAACATCCCGTATCATACAGAAGATATTCCAACTATAGTTCACTACTGGAAAGTGCCAACTGACTGGATAACCGCAAACGTTACTTCAATCTACAGGAAAGGCAATAAAAAAGATCAAGCCAACTACTGCCCGGTCTATCTCACATCAATTTGTTGTTAAATTATGGAGCATATCCTTTATTCGAGCATCATGAAGCCTTTGGATACAAATAACATTCTAAGCGACCGCCAGCACGATCATGTGAAACTCAACTAATGGAAACAAAAGAAGACCTAGAAAAGTCAATGAACGATAAGCATTCTGACGTGGCCATTCTATATTTATGCAAAGCTTTGGACATAGTGTCTCATTCTAAATTATAACATAAACTCAACGGTTCTTCATTTGATAACGTAGAACAAAATTCAGGAGTACCACAGGGTACAGTGCTGGGCTGTTGATGTTTCTTCCATTCATAAACGGCATTCCCCAACAAACTGAATCCCGAATAGTACTCGTAGCTGAAGTGGTTTTCTATATCGAACTAGTATTCCAACAAGATCTGTGTCTGCTGTGTAAACGGGCAGCAACCTAGCCGATGCAATTCAGCGAAAATGAATTATAAATCCTCCACATCTCATCGAGAAAGAAGAAATCATAATATTCATACTCTACGAATAACGTGGAACTTGATTTGCGATCTCACCTCGGAGTGGAAATCGAGAACGACCTTAAATAGTCCCATATAAACCAGGTGACAACCAAGATGAATAAATATGTCGAGTCTATGTGTAGAAACATGGCAAAGTGTCTGGAAAAGATAAGGAGCAGGCCTACTGTGCAATTGTCTGTCCTCATTTGGAGTACGCATCTACAGCGTGGGACCTTCATATCAAAAATGATATTACACAATTAGGAGCATGCGAAAACGCGCATAACACTTCGTAAAGAAGTGTTATGGTCCAGGTACCGTCACATCAATCTACAGAGGTCTTTAGTAGAGGTCACTGGAAGAAAAGAGAAAAATGGCACTACTTGTTCTATACCACAAAATACCGAACCAAAATATATGCGTTAGACTATCACCATACATTTATATAAATCCTCTTAACACTCGATGTTCAACAAGAAGTCGTCTCGCAAGCATTAGTGCGACATGCAATGTCTTCAAAACGCAACCGCTTCCACTCGTCTAGATGACATTTACCTTCTTTTAGTCATAAACTGCACTCACTTATTTGATCAAATGATTTTAGTAACCTGCACAACACAAAACCATTTTAGTAGCACTCCGCACCATGCACATCATATTTATTCCTTTAAAAAAACTTCATTTCACCTGGATTTTTTACGGCTAAATGAACAGATAAGTAGGTCTTGTTTTTGATATTGCGAGAAATATTTAAGATTTGATTCGCTTTTCTGTGTATTTCTTAACATTTTTAAGATACGATCAATTATGTTTAAGAGTGTGTTGATTTATATTTTAATATATGATAAAACATAGTATATTCTATTGTAGATGAAAAAAAATGCTAAAAAGAGTAATTTGCGCATATATCATATAAAAACTCACAAACCGTTATTTGTGTCAGTCATTCTTCATCCTTCATTCGTGGAGACCGAAAGGTTATAGCCACAGTGGACTTTGGTGTCGTGAAGCACTTCCAGTGCCATAAAACAAAATCAGCAAAACTCGAATAAACTGTATAACTCTGAATAAAATCACCATACATTTCTAAATACAGCCTTTGGATATAATCTCACCTTGAATCATAGGTATATAGAGCAACCTTATTCACTTATACATTGCATTGGTAAAGATGAATATATTTTCTTTAGTTTTAATTTATGGCAATCTTAATGATGAAGCATTAGTATCTTTCGATCGAATACTCAGGGATAATTCCGTGCGCTATGTGCGCCATGGCGCACACTTTTCACATGCGGCGCATAGAAATTTGGTCTGTGTGCCGCGATGGCGCACGTTTTTTTCTAGAATGGCGCACTGAAATTTGACCTTTGCGCCATTTTTTCTAGAACTTTTAAAAAAATTGAAGTTTGCATGGAAATGAATGCAATTAAAATTGCTATGCAATGGACCTTTATAACTCGTTTCATTTCTGAAGTGAAACTTGACATGTGAGGCTGAGCCTAACCATTATTACCAAATTTTGGATCATTCATATACAAAATAGTAAAGGTAAAACGTAAATTAAAAATACTAATCCAAAATAATACTTTTCGGGACAGTGTTAAGGTATTAATTCGAAATGATTTGCATACAATATGATGCCTAATGTTTATTTGCTTCTTTTTTACGAACTTATTTTCAATTACGACACACTTTTTTAAAAGTACGATTTTAATGCAGATTTAATCATGTCATTAATGCACTTATTTCTTGCGCTCACGCTTTCGACGATCGCATGCAAAATTAAGGAATGAGAATCAAGTTATAAGGCATAAAGGGACTTCACTCTTATGACAAAAAATACGATATCCGTGCTTCTGTTTTGGATAAACATGTCGTACTTATACAATATATCTATACGGTGCACACATTTTGAAAATAGCGCACACAAATTTCGACTTTGCGACCTTGGCGCACGAAACTTAAATCCTAGAATTATCCCTGAATACTTTAAGAATTATTTTGTTAATTTGTGTTGATACGTGTTTTCCTTATAAGGAACAGATTGTTTTGTCGGTTGTGACATTGTGTAAACATTGAGTATTTCACGTTTCTGTATATTCTTTATAACTGGATTAGCAATTAAGTGATAAGTGAACATTTGTCACTGCGCTAAAAAGGAATGAATAGATTTTCAATTGATGAGTTTTTACGGCAACCTGTTTGTTTAGCAAGATTGTGAATTCGCTTTGCGGCGTTTTGGTGTAGATTGTTTCGAGATCTATGTAAGGTATTTTTGTTTAAGAAAGTATTACAACGATAAACATATTTGATTAATTTAAGATAGAACTTTTTACTTCAGATTTTTTTAATATAAAGTGTATCATGATTTTTTTGTCAAAAGTTATTTTCCTATTTTCTGGCCTCATATATTGATTATTACCTTATACAAATCAGAAATGTTTGGGCTCTTTAAAATTTGGTTAATGGAAATGAAACTATGAAACTGGTCACTCATTGTATATTTAGTGCAACTGTCTGTAAATTGATTTGGTGCTGTGGTTATTATTAGACCGACAGTATTTTCTTAACGGGTAGGAAAAGATCACTCAAACATCACCTAAGTTTTAATCAATGTTTATCAACATAATGACTAGCACCTATCTCTTAGGTTTGATCTTTGGTCGTTGAGTGGATAAGGAGGAAGATACAAGGCTACAAACATCTAAAAAATCGTTAGCCAGCTAATTTCACTTTTATTTATACACTTTCATCACTTCGGTAAAAAAACTTGAGTGGCACTAAAGGTTCGAGAAGCAGAACATCATTTTTTAGCGCCCCTCACTCACAGGAATTTGAATGCCTTTGTCAACGGACTATGCTATATGACAAACTTTTTGAATATATTTTTTTTTAATTGAGCACGTGATCTCTACAATACATATTATCGATTTCTTATTCAATTCTCAATAAAAATGCAATACTGATCTTCAAGACCTACGTAACAAGACATTGAAAAGAAAAGTATAATACTGGATTTGTTTATGTTTTTATTTCATCCGATTTATCAAATAACTGTATTGAAATATATTTCTTAAGAGTAAGTATCCTATAATAGTACTGTAAATATTAGTAAAGTAGGTATTTTCTGTCGCAGATTTTCTCAAACGATGTCTTTTCATCTCACTTTCTTTTCTTCCTGCTTGGAGCCCAGCCATCGTGTCTGTAATTCGAAACAGAGTAAGTATTGAAATACAAAAATAACAATAAAGAAACATGTAAAATGACAAATGACATGAAAATGTTCATCAAATTAACGAAAATCTGTTTATCATGAGCTTAAATGTGACCACTTGACAGACGGGACTAATATAATGGTGATCAATTTCTTCAAAATTCAGATGCGATGAAGCCACGAAATCAGAGAATCAATAATTGATTCAAAGCCAATACACTTTTTATTGAATAATTAAATGCTCAAAAACTATATTCTATAATACTCAGGGATACCCTAGACTTACTCAAACAAATCTTGTGCGATGCGATCATTTCTTTGCAGCACCGCTTCATGCTAAATTAAAGACACAACAGTATGAGAACTTTTATTGTAAGCTCCAATAGACTGCTATTTATCAGAGTATATATCATAATTGAGAATAATATCAATTTGGTATAAAAAGTATAACTCTTACTACTAAAGTGGTTTGTTCTTGTAAATATTAAACCCTTTTTATTTTTATCTTGCCATTCTATCCCCCATTTCGGCTCGGATATGATAACAATTCTATATGATATGAAAAATATATATAAACCCCAAAATTCAAGTTCTAAATCTTATGATTACGAATGTTATTGATAACTAACCGTCAACGATATTAAAATACATTCGCTTATCTCCTACCCGCTTATCTCGTCAACCGCCGATCGCGTCACTCTTTAGATTCCCCAAGCCCATTACATTTACCATTTGAAATCGGATGTCTCGTCAACCGTCTATCTCATCATCTATCCTCGGTCCGAGCATCGACGAGATAAGTGGGTAAGACTGTTTGCACATTATCTTACCTGACTTTCCTCCTGGAACCATTTTTCGAGCTCGGCCCTCTCCTTGTTTTCATGTGTCATCAGATCGGACCCGCCGATGATGTTCGGCAATCCTTCGTTTTCTCGTGCACTCTGTGAAACCAGTTTTTTTTTAATTAGTCGAAATTCGATGGAAAAATACCATGTTAGCTATGAAAAAATGTCAAATTCAAACTGTTAAGATTATATATCAGCAAAATAAGGAATAGAAATACAATCAATGCAATGCAAAATTATTAAGTAAGAGCTGATTGATATCAATTAATGAAACCTCTAAACATAGCATGAATGGAAACAAGGTCAAACTTTACACATCATCATCAAACACTTTTACATACAAAATAGAGAATGGGTATTACCTTTCGAAATTTTTTGAAATTTTTCACAACTTTGCCTTTCCACATCGAAGTTCCGTTTTCAGATATAACGGTACGAGAGCGTTGGCCTATTGAGAAAAAAAAACATATTGTTAAATTAATCATTATTGTAATGTTTATAATAAGACTTGTATAATACTTATATTATATATTTTGAAGAGCGAGAAAGCAGGTTATCTTTCAAATTAAAAGCAATAAAATAATTATTTACCTGGCTGTCTTACAACTAGGTCTGTCTCTTTAATGACTACTAAACTTGACTCTCTGACGCCTTCCATTTTGCTAAATTCGGATACCGCCACCTCAGCAAGCTGGAAAAGACAAGATTTATGTAATCTAACATTGAAATAAGGTTTAAAGAAATGTGGGATTGAAATATCATATCGTTCGTTGAACGTAAATATTCTAATGATCGATACAGCATGATTAAATGTATATCTAATGATATATCTGATAGTTAGGTAATATGACATTCGAAATAATTTTTAATCACACTTAGCGGATTCATTTGAATGATTGGGATTAAATAATACAGGGGTTGTAATGTAATGAAATTCAATATCCACGACGAAAGCGCTAATACATGTGTGAATGTTTTTTGTTTTTATGAAAGTGATGACATTTGGAAATGTTTGATCAAAGGGATACTCACATTAACAGTTTTAACCGAGAGGAAACCAGTGACGTTGGGTGTACCAGAGTCGACAATGTGAGAAGTTAAGGGAGGCTCTTCTTTTGTTTCACGAACTTCTTGCTTCACTCTAAAGAACCGAAACACGCAAAAACTAAATAACGCGAATACGTGCGAAAACCCCCTTTTTAAGAATAAGCCTAGAACTGCTCGATTAATTTAGAAACAAGTATCAACGACGCATAACATGTACTTGGGCACGCATCTGGCATCATTCCATGATGCTTAAAAAATATCATAAGGAGAAGTTTAGTTATAAAGCATCCAAAAAAGGATATTGTAATATCTCCATTATTTTGCAATTATTCATTATTTATACTATCCGGTTCCCATTTACCTAGCCTTTGCTTCATGAGTCGAACCACTAGGCTGTACCTCGGGTTTGTCTTCTGCTTCGTTTAGATCAACCACGTCTGCTTGCCTCGCCTCTCGTCTTCTCGAACGCTTTGGAATATCGGCAAAATCATCAATGGCCGCAGTTCCCTGCGTTGTGGCTTCATGATGCTGTGTATCTTTTTGACGTCGTTTACGAGATGGAATGTGATCAAAGTCGTCAAAATTAGGTTCAGCAGTGTTTATGTTTATGTCCACTCTTTCATTTTCTTTAAAGTCACCTTTTGGCTTATTGACAACATTTGATTCTATTTGATTTTTAGGCGGAGACTCATTCTTCATATTACGTTTGTTTGTGCGCCCTCGACTAGGTATATCGTCGAAATCTGATTTTGGCTCAACAACTGCGGTTTGTTCCATTTTCTTTCGATCGCGCCGGGACGGACGGCTAGGTATAGTGTCAAAGTCATCGTGATATTCAGAATGTTCTAGCGTTGCAATTGGATCTCTGAAATAATAAAATAGATTTTACATCAAACGTTTCAACTACGGATGTCATCGTTATGTTTGAATTGGTTATAATCATCTATCAACAACCCGTAATTACGTTAATGAATTATTAATGATCATCAAAGGGAGATTGTAAATGTGATCATACCTTGAAGTTGCAGCAGGCGTTCCCTTTTGAGGACCTCTGCTGGACGCGGGTTGAACCACCTGGAAATACCCAAACAACAAATAAGTAACGCAAATAATAATATAATAATCTAGCAAACCTGAGTGATAAACATACATATAATAGTTTTTCCTAAAACCGGGTATAAAAAGACGAATTATGCTGCCTTAAATAGGTTTCAAGCAAGAATTCGCATCAAATTTAGCAAAAGAGAATGTAGTGCAAGCCATCGGTAATATATATCAATCTTAACCACAGAATCAGAGAAATGCTTACAGGTTGTGATGCATGCTCTTGTTTTATTTCAGTAATAGGTTGTCGTTTCATTTTTGGTTCAACCACGTCATCTTCCTCTCGACCCCTATGAGAAACAAAATATATATACTTCAGAATTGGTATTCCATGCCACTAGGAATTCGAGCGTAACACTGCCGCGATGATGTTCCATAAATGAAATAGCTTGGAAAGTGTAATATACTTGACAATATATCTTAAGATTCTCTTTATATACAAAAAAAATAACATAAAGAAATGTTTTGAAAAATATATATAATATAATTAACGATATGAAGTATCATACAATACACCTTTAACTCTAAAATTAAACATAAAATATAACATAGTGCTATAGCTTAAGTTATGGTTGGTACCTTTTTCTTGTACTTGCATTGTTTGCTTCAGTTTTAACCGACCGAATAGGGCCTCTGGGAGTAACCGGCTCTGCCTTAACCTATCCAATATCAAACATAGCAAATTGTACTTAATAGCCTTATGGTACTTACATTTTATGATGACTCGTTTTTTGTGTTCTTCGAATTGATCGAGAAAAATCGATGCCCTGGTCTATTTCCATAGTAACATGAGTTATTTTTCACTATCCATCATATAACCTTCCAAAGTATTAACATCATTTAACTTGATTTTTAACATTGCATTGATCGCCTTTTACCTTATGACTTGTGTGAAAAGTCTAATTACGATAATGCTTGATTTACTAATTATTCAAACATGACATCCAGCATGGTGCAGCATAGGTGGAGGGGTCTTTTACTCACTTTAATTTCGTGTCGATAATGTGATTATAATAAAAACATTGAACTCTCTAAAAGTTAGATAAATGATTGATCCTTGAACTTTATAAAGTTCTGCACATGATAAATTATCATTTATGACAGGTGTAGGCAAGATTTATGAGAAAGCAGTGAACTTACATAAGGTGCTTCTGAGTCATCTATATGAGTAATGTCTGACCGGGAGATGTTCCTCGTTCTGTAAATTCACGATAAATCTTTATGAAACTGAATTATAACAAGTAGATCAGTGAAACTGATTTAGTCCTCCGCTACTTCAACAACAGTTGAAAAATTGCTAACGCGGCGGCGGAGGATTAACAAAAAGAGGCGATTCTTTTAAGACGGAAAAGATGCAGAAGACGCTTTATTAAATATTCATCGGCCTTTATAATTCGTGTTAAGTTTAATAATAAAATACATGTAATACTTAGCATATTATCATGATATCAGTTGCTTTTCTATCAATCTCAAATAAGCTAAGTAGTTTTGAGAGTCTAAATTGTGTTAAGTTATTTCAATGACGTCTCAATTCCGTTAATAACATTTTTATAATAAAGTAACATAATAACAATTCTTAGAAAATTACAATATATACAAACGTGTTCATTGTAGTGTTGAACTCAGTGTTTGGAGCGAGAATCTCAGGTTCTTGAGACGGTTCTACTTGCGCCTGAGACAAAGACTGTGAAATGGGTCCCTTACCCATGCCGGTACCTAAAATGCACATATAAAATAAAACAAGTTTTGATTTTGAATATTAATTTTTCCATTAGTTTAGTTAGAATGAAATAGTTGTAAACCAATTTAGACAAGTACATTTTTATCTAATTATAACATTTACCTGTATTGACATTAGGATTGCAGTGCTGATTCGTGGAGCAGTATAAAATCGCGTAGCCGATTTCCGGATCTGTAATGGCCCGCTTCTTATTCCTAAAGAAAATATATATTTAAGTCAGAGTGATCATAACATTATACCTATCATCGTGTATCTAAACTAGTTATTCATGCATCATGAATGCAACACAGTAAGTAATCCGCCTAAATTAGTTGATCACACTGTATTGTCAAACATTAAACGATTTCAGAAACAGAAATCCGAAAGAATTGAGATACATTGTGAAAAGGCGCTAATATGGCACATTTATAAAAGTAATAATGTGAGAACGCTAATGAAGCCAAGAATGCACCTACTTGCGAAGACAACGCAACACGCGTTTGTTCCAATCATGAACCGGTTGCGTCATTTGCGTTGCGTCGGTAGCGTCATTCGACATGACGCATACGTCAGGAGCGACCAAGGCCGTTTCGTCCCCTCCTTCCTCCTGTAAAAGGGCTTGGCCACCGGCAAGTTGGATCACCATTCCTAGCTTTTTGAACTGTCAACGAGAAGCGAGTAAAGTCTTGATATTAGGACGGGCATGTCAGTTTTTTGTTGTATGAATAAATATTATTTTTACCAAAATGCGTTTTATTAAAATGTTATGGCAGCGAAACATGCTCAGTATTTCATGAAATTTGACTATTACCCCATTGTGACTTGTTAAATCACATATCCTTTTTTGATAGAATTTGAGATTTTATATGTATGCAATGAGCAAAAATAAAATATCAACCTGTTTTCCTGATAAGAAAATAAACTTCTTCCCGCGAAGTAATGTCTGTCTTGCTGGATTAGGTGCGAACGATACTGCAGAAGGGTCCAATTGTGATTCAGCAAGAGGTGGCAAATATCTGAAAATCAAAAATATTCAGTCGCAGTGTGATGGATGCCTTCCGCTCATAATTGGGCAAATGTAAAGTAAATATACATACTTTTTATAATAATAAAGAATAATTAATGAAGAATTTATTAAACAGTAGTCAATTTAGTACCATAACGAAATAAATTTTCAAGTTCAATTGAAATTTTATTATACATGTAGAAATCGCTTTATGAAATGGCTATTTATTTTTATTAGATCAGAATGAAAGGAAACTTACTTTTCACAACGAGGTCTTGTAGATTTATCATCGAATGATTTTATCAAATCTTCTAAATACTGTGGAGTAACGATGTGTTTTTGTGAGACGAGGGCACATATCACCTGCAACAAAAGTAAGATATTTGAGGATAACGACATAATGACATAATGGCTAATTACATCAAGTACTAATTTGGTTAATGGAATCGAATGTTTTGAATGTACTTACTAAATGCTGTCAGGCCGGTAACCGGTACACTCCCCCCC
>LQRL01122642.1:0-10637 GCA_001703475.1 Hydroides elegans
TTCGTCATTTCCAAAGTTAATTTTAGTAAAAACTGACCATCCTGCATATACGCATTGTTAAAGTTCACGGGGGATCCAAGGTCACTGACCTTCTAGTATTATATTAGAATTCTACATGTGCTATGTCATTTTCTCTCTGTAAAGGTGAACCGCCGTGAACCCTCAATGGACATCAACGTGACGGGAGTTTGGCAGGCTGGCTACACCGGAAAGGGGGTCACTGTGTGCGTCATTGACGACGGTAAGAAACTCCTTAGCAACCAAGATTGAGAAAACCTGATTTCCTTAGCAACGGGTGATTATGAATTATTATCCCCCGTGAAAACGAGGGGATATAGGGTTGAGCTTGTCCGTCTGTCCGTCCGTCCGTCTGTCTGTCTGTCTGTCCGTCCGTCTGTCTGTCTGTCCCGCTTGATATAGGGTACTTTGTGCACGCGAGTTTGGTATGAAGCAATTGAGCTAGAGCTTTCAAATTATATACACGTATAAACCAAGGTCTGAAGCCGTGCCTCGTCAAGGTTTTTTCTCGATCAGTTGAAAATTGTCGATTCTGGAGCACTTTAAAAATTGTCGATTTTTAACTTTTTTCAGATGCCAAGCCCTTTGTGCATCCGAGTTTGGTCTGAAGCGATTGAGCTAGAGCTTTTAGATTTTATACACATATTTACCAAGGTCTGAAGTCGTGCCTCGTCAAAGTTTTATCTCGATCGGTTGAAAATTGTCGATTCTGGAGCACTTTAAAAATTGTCGATTTTTAACTTTTTTCTCATATGCCAAGCACTTTGTGCAGGCGAGTTTGGTCTGAAGCGATTGAGCTAGAGCTTTCAAATTTTATACACATATAAACCAAGGTCTGAAGTCGTGCCTCGTCAAGGTTTCATCTCGATCGGTTGAAAATTGTCGATTCTGGAACACTTTGAAAATTGTCGATTTCAATATTTTCACCCGATGTTAAGTACATTGTGCACGCGAATTTGGTTTGAAGGAATTTTAGCGAGAGATTTTTAATTCAATACACATATAAACCAAGGTCTGAAGTCGTGCCTCGTCATGATGTCATCACGATCGGTTGAAAATCGATTCTGGAACACTTTAAAAAGTAGCGAAAAGTTCATATTCAGATGAGGAAATGTGGGTGATGATATAAGATATCATCATTTAAGTACGTGGTATGTGCCTATAAAGGCAAACATGCTTATATTTTTAGTAAAAACTGATCATCCTGCATCCACGAATTGTTGAAGTTCACGGGGGATCCAAGGTCACTGACCTTCTAGTTTATGATTGGAATCGGTAGACATGTACACCTGTAGAGAAACTGCTAGATATAATTATGGTTTTCCCAAATTTCGGAATAGTAAAGCAAGTTTATGGCTGAATTTTGCTTGGTTATTGCAGCATCGATATTATACACAGTAAAGGGGAAAAGGGATGGCGATGAATTAGGAGATGCACAATTTGAAAGCCGGAAAGAAATAAATATAATTTGTAAAATTTATTGAAGTCCATATTATCAAGTTTCCATTCATTTATACATTACATAGACTAACGAATCTAATAATTAGCTACACCCTTTTTAGACTTATGTTGGCAAATGTTAAATAAAATTAGATATTACGCCATACTTTGATATTAAATATGCAAAGGTGAAAACTAATATTTCTCTAATTACGATGTATGCAAAAATGCCTTAATTAGATTATAGAGATGTGAGAGCTCGATTCCTTTTTAAAATCTTTGCAATTCTCATATTCGAAATTTAAAATCTTCGCAATTCTCATATTCATTCTTTATACTACGGTTTGACTAACACATGTGCATAGGTCAATATAGTTACACTCACGCATCTGCTCTAAAAGCTGTAGACTCTATTGCACGTCAAATGACAGTGGGAGCAAGCATTGATTAATCATTCCATCAATCTATATCTGAAAATTAATCATTACACAAATGTCGATTTCAAGAGCATTTTGCCGCAATGTGCAAATATTGAAAGCAAATACACGATTTTAGGAATGCATGTTCCTCTGTGTGAATGCATTTAAAAAAAAACTAGGCACCAATTTTCAAAAGCAAATGGTTTATAAATGTACTGATAATCATCAACTTAATGTTGTCCATGTGTTGTCAATTATGATTTTTTTTTCATGTAATACGTGTCTTCTCTGGTTAATTCGAACACACTTCCGAGTAACCCGTAATTAATATGCATGTCATGCCCAGAAAAAAAAATAAAGTATTCTCGTCCCCGATCAACTTGGCCCCGCTAACAAACTTTTACATATACTCATCAAAGGGCTCAACCCAGCTCTGCAATGTATTGAAAATCTTCTATTTCAAAAGCAAAACACAAACATACAACAACAAAAAAAGAATAATTGAAGGGCTCCGTGCAACAATGTGTTAAGTAGAGTTAACATGTTTCGCTAAAATTTATGGCAGAGTGCCAAGTGATAACTCATCCATGTTTTAAATTTAAATGGTGCTAAAAAATCAATGCGATCATAATAATCTATTCATTTGGCTACTTGCCAATTCTTATTATAATGACCAATATAAAAACATTCAATACCTCTTTTCTCAAAACGTCGATTTCAGACTTAACACATTGTTGCACGGAGCCCTTCAATTGCATTTGACCCTTATATCTGTCCTCTACAGGAATCGAATGGAACAACCCCAACCTACTTTCTAATTACCGTAAGGCGGGCAGCTGGGACTTATTAAAAGACAATTTCCAAAGCATATCACAAACGAACACCAATATATGACTGCATTGTACCCTTATATCTGTCCTCTACAGGCATCGAATGGAATGACCCAGACCTGCTTCTGCACGACCGTAAGTTTCTCCTCTCCACAAATACCATATAAACTAGCAAGATGCTGTGGGACATATATACGTATATTCTACATATACTTAGGCATCGAATGGAACAATCCAGACCTGCTTCCCAATCACCGTAAAGCGGGCAGCTGGGACTTGGTAAAAGAAGACGATTTGCAAAGCTAACCACAAACGTACAACAAATAAAATAACTGTATTGTTGCATTTATATCTGTCCCCTACAGGCATCGAATGGAACTACCGTAAGCTTCTCCCCTCCCCAAAATACTATAGAAACTAGTAAGGTGCTGCGGGACATAATACGTGTATTCTTCATGTACTTCTAGGCATCGAATGGAACAATCCAGATCTACTTCCCAACTACCGTAAAGCGGGCAGCTATGACTTGTTAAAATATGACAATTTCTAAAGCAAAACACAAACGTACAACAATAATAACTGCATTGTTTCCTTATATCTGTCCTTAACAGGCATCGAATGGAATAACCCAGACCTGCTTCCTAACTACCGTAAGCTTCTCCCCTCCACAAAAAACCAAAGAAACTAGCAGATTAGCTAGCTACGTTCTGCGGGAAATAATATATACGTGTATTCTACATATACTTCTAGGCATCGAATGGAACAACCCAGACCTGCTGCCTAACTACCGTAAGGCGGGCAGCTGGGACCTGTTAAAAGACGACGACGATCCTAGTCCTAGTCACAAGAAACAAGATAACCACCATGGCACGCGGTGTGCAGGGGAGATAGCGGCTGCGGCTAATGAGTGAGTAGATGTTATAAATATGCACCGAAATCAATTTTGTTCGGTAAAGGCAATGGAGTTGTAATCGCCCAGTCGCAGTGTTAATTGAATGTTGATAGGCGTCTATATTATGTTGAAGATACTATATATATCTTCGAATAAATACAGGTGTACACGTATATAAGAAACATAAAAGAACATGTAAATTTAATAACATACTTACATATATTAAGAGTCTGAGTGCGATATACAGAAAACAGCGTTATTGTTTACAGCAAGAACGGGAAAGAACCCTGATTTTCGCTGCTATAAATGTAATTACTTTGCACGGTAAATCTAAGATTTATCGTATTTACTCATTATCCAATGTGCGCGACACACTTAGCCTGTCTACAACTGCAGATGCGTATTCTAGGTGCGCCTGTTCTTTAATTAAATTTTAATTGAATTTGTCATTATAGTGTCTGTGGCGTGGGCGTGGCGTACGAAGCCTGGATCAGCGGAATCCGGATCTTGGACGGACCCATGACTGATGCGATGGAAGCGACCGCCTTCACCAAGAACATGCACGTCAATCATATCTATAGCTGCAGGTGCGTGTACGAAATGGGCAGGCGAGCTTAATTGGGTTTTAATTGAGTTAGTATGTTGATTTTGTGTAGTGATTACGAAGACGATAGGTAATGTATGTATCACTTCCACAGCTGCAATCATGTGGTAATGATGTAATGATGTAATGATGTATAAAGCCTTAAAGGGTAAAACATAGGCTTGCTGGAACAGTTAGCCCGGCTAAAGTGGTAAAGGCGCTCCGATTATTGTCAGTCAAAATCGAATACACTCGACAAACAATCATTCGCAAATTGATTTTATTACCAGTTCTTAATAGGCCAAAGTGGTCTAGGAGATTCAAGGCTTAAACCTCCTCAGCCAATGATATTTTGTTATCACCACGAAGGCTTAGGTTGCATCCCTCCGTATCCGAATTATCGTTTCTGAAAAAAAATAACAAAAACCTAAGTGATTCAAGTAACGAGAACAAAATGTATACTTATGTTAACCACTTTACAATGAAGTGAGCATTAAAAAATCATACAGCACATAAATTCGTTTCTTTAATTGTAATTCGTTTCATTTTTTCACAATTTTGCGATCCACATCGATTCATATGTATTCTCAGTTGGGGCCCAGAAGACGACGGCAAAACCGTGGACGGCCCCGACTTCCTTGCCGAAGAAGGATTGCGTCATGGCGTGGATTTCGGTCGCGATGGTTACGGCTCCTTGTTTGTGGTCGCTAGTGGCAACGGGGGTCTGAACAACGATAATTGCAATTTCGATGGATACGCGAATTCTATCTATACCATCACTATAGGTAGGTGTCTTTTGGAACAATATCATAGGTTTTAAGAGGTTTTGGTGTCTATTATTTGGCATTGAAACCGTATCGTTTTTAGCCACGGCTTGCTTCGCGAGGCGTGGATTGTCCTACCGCTTTGCCGTTATTGATATAGTTATTTATTTATTTATTTATTTATTTATTTATTTGTTTAGTTCGTTAACTTTTTTGGAAAATGCTTCTCCTCCTAGAGTTGTGGGCCGATTTTAATGAAACTTGGTATGATTGTGAACAATGTTCTGAGGTATCTAAAAACTGCTAGCTCGTGCTTATATTGCTTATATAAGCAAAGTTATAACTGCTTATATTTTCCTATTGTATCAATTTGGCTTGCATACGCTGTAACCATTGTGATGCACGTGTAATTGTGACGTACATTTTTACACACCATAATATTCATATGATGATATTTATATAGCTTTAAATGGGTTCGGCTAGCGTTTAACGCCGTTTATTTGTCATTAAACTAAAACAAATGTTTTCGATGGTGTGCTGCACAGCCGACTGTTACGTCATAATCAAAATATAACGGTTCGGCTGTTAAAGAAGACCAGATTTGAAAAATTATTTAGACACCATAATATTAATAAATAATATTGATATATCCGATTGAGGGTATTCATACAATTAATTTATTTGGTTATTTCAGTGATTGTTCATACTGCTGTGATAACAGACGTATAACGCGCATCGGTGTTTGACGTGCACCCCATAAACATATAGAGTTATGATTTAAGATCCGGTGTATAACCCGCACTCTAAATTTGTTGTATTTCTGAATATCATATATTTTACATTATAACCCAACGCAAATGCCTTAAATATGTTGCGCATAATGATACTTTCTTTAAACAATCCACAGAGACATTGCAACAGCCCAAAATAAATACTATTATCATTATTGTGTCGATGAATTAAAAAAAAATATTCAATGAATTTTACTAAATCCTTAACCGAGTGATTTATACTTTAGAAATCGGAGTAACCCGCACCGTTGTCTAAGCCGCACCTTGGTATTTTGTGTGTAAATTCTATGTATACCCCACGGGTTATACAACGATAATTCCGGTATAACCTGTTATAAACGTATTTATTAACGTTTCATAGTTATATGGGTTGACTAAAGTTGTGCAAGGTGTGGCACACTGTCCTTGGACAGTCTTGTGTACTATCATTTTAAAATCGAGCTGCACATGAAATCAAAATGAACAAAGAAGGACTGCGCCACGGCGTGGAGTTCGGTCCAGATGGTTACGGCTCCTTGTTTGTTGTCGCCAGTGGCAACGGGGGTCTGAACAACGATAATTGCAATTTCGATGGATATGCGAATTCCATCTATACTATCACTATAGGTAGGTGTCTTTTGGAACAATATCATAGGTTTTAAAAGGTTTTGGTGTCTATTATTTGGCATTGAAACCGTATCGTTTTGTACTGTCATTTTAAAATCGAGCTGCACATGAAATCAAAATGGCCGAAGAAGGATTGCGTCATGGCGTGGATTTCGGTCGCGATGGTTACGGCTCCTTGTTTGTTGTCGCGAGTGGCAACGGGGGTCTGAACAACGATAATTGCAATTTCGATGGATATGCGAATTCCATCTATACCATCACTATAGGTACGTTAGATTAGGCGCAATATGATAGGTTATAAGAGGTTTTTGATGTCTATTATTTTGCATGTTTGCAAGCTATCCTATCACTATAGGTGAGTTTAGTAAAAATGATTGCGGTTAAGGGTTTGGCGATTATTTGTGAATATGTGGCATAATGTGACGGCAAAAACGGGAACGGGCCCTACTTCCTGGACGAAGAAAGCTTGCGTCACGGCGTTGATTTCGGTCGCGAAACCACCCGCTAGTCTTTACAATGTTTTATCGTACAGATCGCGTATACATCGATGTATTGTTGCATCTTGCTGCAGGTAGGCGCGTAATTAGGCTTGCAGTTTGACAAAAAAAAACGTTTTGTAGAAAAAAAAGAATCAGTTAAAACAGTTGAAAGAGAAACATATCAAAGATACATTTCTTTATATTTACATGGCCTTTTCATAAAAAAAATACTAAAGGCTTCGTTTTTCGTTGGTGGTAGACAAAGCGGGCTTCATGTTCTACTACGCCGAGGATTTCGAAATGAAGGTAGAGCACTAGGATAAGTAATCTTGGGGTCGCGGGTTCGATCCCCGTTAGAGTCTCTAAATATGTTTCGTTTGTCCCCCAGCGGGCATCGTTCTTTGTATTTCAAACCTATATTATCTGCTGGTTTCTTTCAGGCGCCGTAGACGAAGCTGGTTTCATGCCCTACTACGCCGAGGAGTGTGCATCCATGCTTGCCGTGACTTTCAGCAATGGGGATTTCCCCACAAGACAAATTGTAAGTCATCTGAATTTTCCTTCAGTAGTTACCGCATCCTTTAATGTATGCACTATGTTTTTATTATTTATGGATCTACATAAGGGCGGGACCCTCAGTAAAGATGATTTCCCCACAAGACAAATTGTGAGTCATTATGGGGAATTACCCTTCAAAAGTAACCTTACCACCTCTCCCTAATCCACAATTCTACTAAGTCTGAGTCATTTTCCCTCTATTCACCTCCATAGTAATCTACTTGTTGAAACGTAATCTTTATATTTATTAGTACAATTATATATTTTAGAGCATTTTGTTTCCTGTTTTGATCTATAAGGGAAACAAATTGAGAACGAGTGTGGGTTGTGTCGATTGGATATTGTTATTTGCATTAAATAGCTTAGCAGACAGAGGCAGCAAACAATTAAACGTAACACGTGTTTCCTTCATCTTTGATTAACAAACTCCATCACCTTATTCACAACATGATTATTACTTCCTTAAACTAAACGAAACGTTCCTGTCAATTTCCTGTTATTGTATGACTCACATTTGATTATGTCCACACCACCTCAAATTTTCTGTGGCACTCAATAAACCTTGAGAGCTGAAAAAGAAAAAGCATTTTCTAAAATGTGACAATGGTTTGAAATATCTGTTTCACTTGAAGTGATCTCGTTCTGATTTCGGTTTGATTTTCAATGAAATTGTAAATTGTAAAATTAGGGCCTATAGATTAGATATATTTTTAAGAGATCGCGATTAATTATAATATTTTTTTTTCAGGTCACAACAGATTGGACGGCGCATGGCGGAACCGGATGTACGACGTCACACACCGGAACTTCCGCCGCAGCGCCCCTGGCGGCCGCCATGTTGGCTCTGGCTTTGGAGGCGAATCCCTGTTTGACTTGGAGGGACTACAAATACCTCATTATAATGACGGCGGTCAAGGTAAGAAAAAGGGCCGTGTTTGGTTGGGTGAGGTGGGGGATGGATTCTGGGATGGAGGTGTAGGGTAGTGTGAGAGGTTGTTGTTACCAGCATTCAATAGTTAAATGCAGTGTTGCCAGACATAGCGTTTTTAAACGTGATTCACGTTTCTTTCTTCGTTTGTGAAATCCTACGTTTTTCCTACGTTTTTTTCACCAATCGCGTTTTTCCTACGTTTTTTCGGCTCTTTTTACGAGATTACACTTATTTTGATCCTTTTCTCCGTTATAACCGGCATAAAAATCTGTGAAAAATCGCTCGCGCCTTCGGCGCTCGCTTACTTCAAATTTGTCTCTGCTATTTCGGCTCACGCCTTCAGCGCTCGGATCTTGACTAACTATAGATTTGGTTATTAGGCCCCAATTTTGGGTTGGGGGCCTATAGGTTTGGGGTGTCCGTCCGTCTGTCTGTCCGTCATACTTTTTTGTACAGGCCAGAACCTCTGAACGGAAGGTCGTACAGACTCGGGAGTGGGCTTAAACGAAAGGTCTGGATGTGTAGATGTGTCTTTTGACCATTTCCGTCAAAGACACCCTACCGGAAGTTGTCAAATTGGCCAAAATAGCCAAAAAATAGCGGCTTTTCAAGACTTGAGCTTGTACAGTCTAGAACTGAGGATTTAAATGGTTGAACTTGATATAGTTCTTTCAAGAAAGAGTAAAGGTTCGTGATGTAAATGTTTTATTGTCACCTTGTAATGGGGGATAGATATTAGATGTTTGAACATTTTCGTTTGTCTGCTTCCTCTAATAGCATACATTTTTTGTTAGGGAATTTGAAACTTTGGAAGAAGTTGGGCTGATATTTAAAAAATCGATGTTGTTCCTCGGTGAGTTTCCATATCGATTGTTAGAAAATTGTAGATGTTTCAGGGGTGTAGTTTAACGTTTTGGCCATGCGACCAAATTTTGAAAGTTGGTCGTGCGGCGCGTTATTGGTTTTTTTTCAGAGTCTAAAAATTATTAAATTGTATGGTTTGTCTTTGAAAGAAACCACTATTTTTAGCGCTGGAAGATAAGTTAATGGTCACTATATTTTAGGCTGGCGCCTTCGGCGATAGCTTTTTTTAAAGATTATGGAATTTTGTTGTTTTAAATGACCGTCTCGTCTATCACGCAGATATCATTTTAATCGCACTTTCCCTTTTCGAGTGTTATTTTTCTGACTTCAGTACGATCAACGGTTTATATTCAAACCCAAACCAAAAGGTGTAAATGTGCATTTTGGTGATTTGCGATAACGAACAGGCAATCATTGGACACACAGAGGTGGAAATAACACTCCCCACACTCACCATTGCGAGTGAAATTTACGATTGGCGAGTTTGAATTATATGTCACTCGCCAGTATGACGAGTGTAAAATTTACCGTCAAAACATAAATTTTCCAAAATTGATGATTAAATTATATGATTTTAAATAAAACAATAAAAGGCAAACCTTATAAAGATTTATAAGATTTTAAATAAATCAATAAAAGGCAAACCTAATAAAGAGCCCACATTTTAGTGTTTTTTGCATATTTTCACCTCCTGGCGAGCGTAAATCTTCGCTGGCGAGTGTGAAAATTTGACTCACTCGCAATCTGGCGAATTATTTCCACCCCTGGACACAGGTAGGGTGGAATACTTAATTATTCATTTTTATTTTAAATTTCTATTTTATTAGCGTCTAAGGCGCTCGACGTAGTCAAACTAGTAAAATATAAAGTAAAGTCGTACGAAAAAGCCTATACTATTACTATTACCGATCATGATACATGTATATAAAATTTTGTTCAAATATGTATAATTTATATTTCATATTAAACGTAAATGTCACCGTTAACGGTCTATAATATAGGCTACCCTCAAGTGCCACAAAAAAAATCACATGAAAAGTCATGAAAAAAACCTGAAAACTCAAATGAAAAAAAAAGCATGTTCCCCTGAAATGTCTTATTTAAACGCGACTTTCGTAAACATAAATGCTGAAAATTGCCGAAAATGGCTGTTTTACTCATTAAAATTACTTGGAAACGTATTTTTCTATCACGTTTTTTTTTCACGTTTTTTTCGCGTTCGAACCGCCAATTTTCACGTTTTTTTGCCCCTTTTTCATCACGTTTTTTTTTGTCAGAGGGTGCTGGCAACACTGTAAATGGTTGCACACTATGTTTAATAATTTAAGAGGTGCCTCGTCAAGCTTCCTATCGTCAAGTCTAAAATATGATCGGGGGTTGGGGGGATGGGAGTTAATGGCTGTAATGGGTTGGAGGTTGATGATGGTTTTTTTTTTGCTGACGGTGGGGGGGGGGGGGGGGG
>LQRL01122644.1:0-14903 GCA_001703475.1 Hydroides elegans
TAGAAAACCATTTACGCGAAAAGGATCCTTTATCAGAGGATAAAGCACGATACTTGGGAGGATTTCTTAGTAGAATATCATAAGACTTTAGGATAAACTACATAAAACCATGACATTTTTGCTGTCCTTCGAAAATATATTTCTGCCCTCTAATATGTTATATTATATAGGGAATGACGTGCATAAGGAGAAGAAAACGCAATTGATTTCATTTTGGAACTAAGGTAATAATTAATTGAACGTGGCGCATTTGTACTAAATTAGTGTGGTTACATTTGTAATTGGCTGTGTAAAATTTCTTAGAAAAAAAAGAATGTTTTAGAAATTTCATAACAGGTTGTGTTTAAGTTCCGGGTGCATAGATTTACTATCTATTCAATTATTCTTTTTAAGTCGTTCTTATCTATGTTTAACTTGCACCCGAGCCAGTATCTCAACAATAACTTTCCTGACACAAATCATTTGCATGATATTTATGATTATTTTTTTAATAGGGATATCATTTTTTTTTTGTCATTGTTCTACCACCATATTATTCAATTATTAATTATAATATTAATAGTAATAATATTCATAATAATGTTTATAATGAAAATAGATTTTAGCATTTAAATATTTTCATAAACAATTTTAGTGTATTGATCATTATTTTAATTACTATCAAAGCCATTGAGAAAAAAAATAAGATCACATTGCAACACGTTGTAAGATTGGTCGCACAGGGTCATTTAGTTTTTTTTTTTTTGCCTTTAATCAATCGGAAACCTACCTCCTGTTTCAGTTCAAATATTTACCCCATTATGTCCAAGCTCTTCAATTATTTTACCCAACCACCTCAGCCCTTAAATCTATCGTAACTGTATCAACATAGATTGGCAAAAATCAACAGTATCGATTAGCTAAAACGCAACTACTTATTTACAGTTGATTTCGCACATTAATGCAAATATGGACAAAGCATTTTTCAAAGTGGCTACACTGACTTTGCGTAACCTAAAGCGGATTAAATGCTTAGAGTACTAACATTTCATAATAAAAGCGATGGCAGAGGCTCCAATATTTATCATTTAATTTTTCATAATCTTATATATCTATTATATAATTGACTTTTTATCATATATTCAGGCATTTATATCGTTATAGATTCAAATATAAATATTCTGCCAAAGAAAAACCTCCTGGACTGATTAATACCGGGTAACTTGTGATTACTTTATTTGTCATATCCGTGATATTTCTTTGAATTTACCCTTTTTTGCACCTAACCCTTCCTTAATTGTAACTCACAACTACACCCTAGTGGTAGCTGTAAAAAACTCAAAATAGATAAAGGCCGCCTTTAAAAAAGAACCTACGTACTCGCGCCAGTAGTGGCTATCAATAATTGAAGTAGTGTTGACAATGCAAAACCTATTCAAGTGTATGGACTGTCCAAGGCTACAATATTGCGTGTATCATTTAGGCCTTACCGTTTTTGTGTGTGTATATGGGAGTGCAATATTGCGTATTTTTGCCATGGTTCGAATTTTTGGTCCGCGGCAAAAAAAATCTGGGTGCAATGCTACAAATTATAATGATAGTGGATGTATAATTTAGGCCTTACCGTTTTTTGTGTAAGGAAGTGCAGTATTGCGTTTTTTTTTGCCATGGTTCGAATTTTCGCTCAGACTAAACAAAATCGTAGAAAAAAACGTCGAGACTATATTGCTGGCCAATTCCGAAAGATTGGGCTGTTTTTTAGGCACCATCACGTTCTATGTGTGTATTGGGAGTGCAGTTTTGCATTTTTACCATGGTTCGAATTTTTTATCAGACTACAAAAATAAGTAGAGTCTATATTGCTGGCCAATTCCGAAAGATTGCGTGTATGATTCAGGGCCTTACCGTTTTTGTGTGTGTATTGGGAATGCAGTAAAATTCTATTGCGTTTTTTTTTTGCCATGGTTCGAATTTTCGCTCAGACTATACCATATCTAGGAAAAAACGAGTTAATATGGCTGGCCAATTCAAAAAGATTACGTTATGTTTTACGCGTTTTATGTGTGTATGGGAGTGTAGTATTGTATGTTTTTGCCATGGTTGCCATGTAGACTTTTTGGCACATTTGAGACTTAATGGCCGGAAACTTTTTGGCTGGAGACTTTTTGACCCGGATTTGAATTTTTAGTTTTCCGAAAAATTCTTGATAGAATGGCTCAAATGGTCTTGTGACTATAGGGTGGTTCCACATCCTTCGGATAAGACGATTGAAGGATCGTTTGTGAGGGGCTTCCTATTTCTTCGTTGTATCTCAATGTTATTCAAAGGGACTGAAATGTTCGAAAAGGGCAAAAGTGGTGAAGTGACCGCAACCTATTCCAAATGTCATCATAGACCGGTTATTATCAGTTTAGTATTACTCATGGAAAACATTCATTAACAATTATGATTGGATAGAACTGAATATATAGAGCGTCCATATATATCGTTATGGTTAGATTACATGCAGTTTTTCACATGAGAACTATTTTTTAGATGTGTGTTCATTTGCGATGCATATTTGTTAATTAGCAATCGTAGGGTTTACTGCAAACTTCAAATGAACCCAAACGCTAAAGTAGGTCAGTAACTATTTTGAGTATTGCTTTTAGCTGCAACAAGCGCATCAATCCCGTTCATTTACTTGGTTTAAATTATGCCATTTCTATTCATGCCATTTATGCCATTTCTATTTATAATTCGTCGTCCGCATGTAATATATACTAACTGATAACCAGGCCAAATTATCAATGACCTTACAAATTTACATTTTTGCACGCACTAAATCCACGCTTTTCACGCCCTGCTTTTTGGTAAGTCTTCCTCGTATGTCCAAGGCCACAGGTTTTGAGATCTACTTAATTGCAAAATAGAATTCGCCCGTAATACGACACCGTGGTCCCCCCGATCTACTCTCAACTTATCATAACTTCAATTCATATCAGGCCGAAAAATTATATCTGTAAACTTATTTAATCTTGAGACACATCAGAAGTAGTTAAATATTGGATACAGCGAGTGTATTTTGGTTTTTGTTCGATTTTTCATTTTCTATCATCAAGATGCTTGTTTAATCAGATTATTTATGTCAATATTTGTGTTTAATGCATGTCATTGTGTTTTTATCGACCAATTCAAATTTTAATAAAGTTTCGAAGGATATTTTGCTTTTTGAAATGGATAAATATTTGGAATAATAAAACGTGATCCACAGAGAGGTAAGATCGCAATTTTGGTGCATTTGCATATCAAAATAAATCAATACACTTTTCCATTGACCTAAATGAAAATAAAAATAAGATCACTCATGTACCTTTTATAAGATCTAATCGAGCAATCAGCTTAACTAAGTGTTTTGCTTTTGTATAGAATATCAAGGTAAATCAAAGATCATATCTTGTGATATATATTTATTACGTATTATAAGTGTCCTTAGTTTTCTCGTTTGCTTGAGATATTGGTATTCGCGATATTTAAAACGCACTGAGGCAACGTTAGTTTTAATCAAAACGGCAATGAATTGAAGATATTCAATAATATTAATAAGGAAATTTATATCGTCAAGCCAATTATATAACAATAATTGCATTCATACAAGCTCCAACCAAAAGTTTCCGATCACACATCTTCCAGCCATAACATATGCAAATAACAAAATGGTTAGGCCATGCTTATATAAAATCGCTAGGAACGATTTTGGTGCTTATATCCCTAGTGATTTCGATATTTCAATAGTTCTGCATTAATAAACGAAACCGGCCAGATTCATTTTTATGACAATTCTACATGATTTAGATTTGATCTGATATTGACTATTTATTTTTTCCGATTTTTTTATATCACGGCCACCCCCATGTTCATACCCTCTGAAAGTAGGTACCCCCATTAATGTTTTTTTTTTCTTTTTTTTTTTCTTTTTTGTTGATGTTTTGTGAATGATTTCAAACTTTCTTGCGAATTCATTTACCTTAGTAACGAAAAAGACGCACAGGTCTGTTTAACTCATATTATAATCACACTTTTATATGAAAATGTGTACTTCTAAGTTCTATCGAGGGCACTCAACGATTTATTTTTTCTTATATTCATCAAAATGTTTATTCTGAAGTTCCAAGCAAGGAACGCAGAAAAGCTATTGCAAGCAAATTTACAATCTCCTACCAGAATAAAGATTTCAAGAAATCAAATGTGTATGAAGTTATTCTTTCACAGATTCGTTAACAGAGACTAAATTTAGATACAGCTGCATCGGCTGATATATTTACAAACATAATCCTAGGGTAAAATAATCGTTTCGAAAAAAAACTTTGTTCTGTTCTGAAAAAGTTGCAAGCAAGGAAGAACTGCTACAAGAATAAACATTCACCCGAATAAATCGTTGAGTGCCCCTCTTCTATGTAGTTGTGTTCGATTAATACAGTTCTTTTGTACACAAGCTGTGGCTAAAAAATATGTTAGGGAGATCGGGATGTCCAAACCGTTTTAGCGTAGTTTGTTTTAGATATCCCTCTTCAAAAATGGAAGTTTCTGTGAATTAACGATGAGAAATGCGTTTGCAAATAGTGGTTTGATCCTATGTGTTTGCTTATTTAGAGTCATTCAATAATTTAATACAAGAACATACTTAGTTGCGTAGTAATTTGTTACAGGGCGAGTCTCAGATATCGGTACTTTTAGTTGGGGCTATTTGTCTTTTTTTTTCGCTGATTTCGTTCGAATAGACGCTTGGATTCGATCTAAAATGTTTTATGAACATAACTCATTCAATTAAATATGCAGCATTTAGATGCGTATTTTGTTTTTTTTTTCAGATTAATATTAAATTACATGATTTGTAAGGTATTGCCAAAATTATTATACAAACTTTTTAACCGTTTTTCTTTCCATGGTAGAGCTTCAATTTAATTTTAGTTTTTGATACATAGTAAGTGTACCGAGGCATGACTAATCTCAGAATCTTTCTTACATCTTATACTAAAAGCCAGTTGACATAAATGGATATAAATGCAAATGAAACTGAAAGTGGGCGATAAATGGAGTTAGAACCTAATATTCAATATGGCAGGCCAAATTTGTTATACAAGCTGTTAAATAAAACTTAAATTTGCTTAAATACGTCACATTTGATATTATGTAATTCAAATATACAATTTTATAATTTTTACTTGTGGTATAATAATTATAATTAAATACATAAAAGGTCATTATCGGGGGCAATATTGTTTACACTATACCGGATGTTTAGAAATACACAATATGCTTTCTCCATTTGCCGCTTGAGGCGCTGCGAGTACATTCGATTTTCCTTTGATTTCTTCCCATGAGATGGCGTAACAGCATGCCGATTATGTAACATTGCGTATTGCTTTTATCATCTGCAAATTCAGTATGGTACTTAATTCTTCTGGATTAGATTGCTTTTTTAAGTAATATATCCATCGAAAATTGATAATCACCTGTTTCCCGATATTTGAATAGATATATTTATATATACGTGGGTGATAACATAATTGTATTGCAGTTTATTTCATTCCATTATTAGTGAAATAATTCCAACAGATAAATTATTAAATATTGTTAAATAAAATTAAATAGTTCAATAAATAATCAGAACTTGTTATTTTGGTAAGTGACCTTAAGCGATCATTATAAAACGTTAAACAAAACGTCGTTCCTTTTTCGTTTTGGCGATTTTCTAGTATGTGTTATCGATATTACAAAAATATAAAATCATCATAAACAATTCCAATAGTGATCCTTTGGTTTTTGTTTCGTAGAAATATAATTTTAACAAACACAATTTGTGATATAAGTAAAAATGTAAAAAAAAATAAGCGTTCATCCTGAATGAACAGAAATATAAGCATACAAAAAAAATATGATTGAAATATTCATCAAATGATATCAAACATTTTGTTCATAAAAGTTATTCTAGCTCCAAAATGTTCGGTCATGGTACTATTGTAACAACTACAAAACAGTTGCACAAGAGACATAATACAAATAAAGGTTCTCATCACAAGAGCAACATTACAAATAAAAGGTTCTCTTTTAATTGTGGGCTCAAAAGCATATCACAATCCGTACCTCGCCCGGTCCGAGCAGGATGCTATTTCATATGATAAAGGATAAAAAGAAACGGTGAAAATATTTTTAGCATTTTATCTTGGTGTTTAGAATGTTGGCAGACTGGTACGTCGTCGATATGGCTGCCATAGGATTACTGTCTACAAGAATCTTTAAGTTTCAAAACAAAAACTAGAACGGTTTAAATATTTTGCTATATTTAATCTTATTTTATATCATAGCTTTTTCAATCTAAAGATAATTTAAGTGTATATTAACTTATAATAGAGTAACTCCAGACAGGTCTTTTTACCAGCGGCCTAGAGTATCTAAAAAGTCACATAAATAATACTTTTGAAACATGCTCCTTTATGAACATGAGGCCTCTGAACAGTATTTTTAAGTCGGTTTGAACTATTTAAGTACTTGAATTTTTTAACGATTGAAAAATATATAAGCGAGAGATACCTAGATCAAAGTATAATGATTTTGCTCACTTCAATGCATAAATAAAATAGCTATACTTAATTTCTTTTGGTACCAAAGGATATGTTGGTACGTGAAACGCGTATACATAAAATGTCAAATTTATCAAAGCGTGTATCCATGACTACGGCGCCATTTACTATTGCCACTCCGTTACGCCTCATTGACTATCCCGCATCCAACCTCCAAATGGCTGTGTGACCCATAGCCTTTTTTAATGACATTATAGGGATCTCTATTTTTTCTTTGCTTGAAAACACGAGTAGACATAGCAACAAAAATGGTTTCCATTTACTTGACGGCAGAGAATGAGTATGTGAGAGCGTGGTGGTACATTGGGGTGCCAGGGTTCCCATTGGATGCTTGCGTGACTCTGTTTATTTTGTCGTTAAGTGACGTCATAATCACTTGGTACACATAGTTACCAATGGTGTCATTGACAACAAAAAAAAAGGAGATAGAAAGAATGGTGAGCATTTTTTTTGCATATCCATGAAATGCCAGACCCCTATTGTCTTGGATTCTCGGGACTAGCCCCTTTGTTTCGGATACTCTTTTAAAATCATTAAAAAATCAGACAGATCAAACCATAAAAAAAGGTTGCGACACACGGCGACATGAAATATAGAACAAATAATGTTGTTGCTTTGTTTTGATAAAAGAGTAATAAGCGCTTTATTCCGAGCAGGACACACGGCCAGACGAGGTCTTAAAAATAGATTTCCCATTTTTGATGTCGTCAGAGCATCAAATAATCTTTTGTTGGTAAAGAGGGTGTCTTTACATCATGGATCATACTCAGGTATCCACGATCGTATACAAATTAATAGGCGACGTCAGTTGTCATCGTTTTATTACGTTGGTCCCAAAAAATGTATTTGTATATAAATTATAAAGCGTCGATCTGATAATATTGAAATTTGATTCAAACAAAATTACAAAATAGTTTATTCTAATAATCCACTTGTACCGTTTTATCTACTGTGCTATTACATGATGTTATTTATTTGAACAGATGGACAGACATTTTATAAGAACAGGATATTGTTTAATGATTTGCTTTTACCGTTTTTAATTAACTATTTTTGGTTTTAATCATTATTGAAGTTATTTCTGGATATGTTTTTTTCCTAGTTCTATTATCAACCTTATGGAATACTTTGTTTCATTACCCAGAATTGAAAAATGCATAGAACTATTTACCTCTAAACACAACATATTCTAACACATCCCTGAAATCGAATGTTATGCAAATAAACCACAAATATATTTATAATACAATAAAATCATCTATTTTCAATTATTCATAGGAAAACAATCTCTCGAAAACAAACTTTTATATGGTACATGTATGCATCCATATGCATCCCTATGCATCCATGATAATTAATTGTACTGTCGAGCCCGTAATTGTCTCTTTGCTTAAAACTTGAAAACGAAACTGATCCCAGTGGTAGCGATAGGGGAGGGAGGGGAATATGCGTGACCAGCTCAACTATGCAGCCTATCTCAGGTGCTGTTTCCCTAATGCTATCTCCTATTTCTAAATCATCCAAATTTTTACTCACATAAAAATATTGAAACACGCTTCCAAATGTTTCATGATTTTATTATTTAAGTATAGTCAAAGAAAAATTGTTTGCGCTTTAATCTTCGTATCAAATTGCCATTGTTTATTTATTTGGTTTTCTTATTTGAATCCTTTTATGTGTTAAAAGGATATTGAAAGTAAATGGATATGATTTTACTGAATTCTTATTTTTCAAAGTGAATTTAATGAAGTGAAAACCCCATGCCAAATATCTGCGTTGCAAATAACTTCAAATAGAAATGGTGATGCTATCATGCATAACATTTTTTGTCTTCATCATATAATCCAGAAGTAAAAAACTGAAATAGATCTACCTAGTAATATGCTGGACATAATTACATTTAACTATGAAGCAAATTAAATAAAACAATCATTCTACATCGTCAATATGTATTGAAAAACGAGGTGTTGTCTGTCCCTTTTGCTTGTATCGTTTTGATTATGATGGAATCACTATCTGTAAAAGACTCGCAATATGTTTAAGATCATTTTCAGAGCAGAATCAATATGTAAATGTGGAATATCAACACTGTTTTAACACTATTTCATACTGAATAATGTAAAAAAAATCATGTATCTTAACATCATTTTAGAAATGTAAACTACACTTATCTAATTAGTAACTACTGGATCTAATTATGGATCACCTTTTCTGGTATTCTTTTCTGGTATTCTTGTTCACCTGAAGGCCATAAACACATTTTAATGCTTATTCATATTTTTGCATTTATTAAACTAAGAATTTATGCGCTAATGAAATATTAAGTTTATATATAAATGAAACAAAAACCGGTTTTATACGCAATTTGTCAATAAAATTGTTTTAATACGTATACATATAAAAAGAGCGATTTCATAATCATCTCTTAAGAGTATCTGTAAATATTTGTTTGGTATTTCTTATTATTATCTATCTTATAAGACACAAAAAAATAAGTCTCTTGTGTCCGCTTTTTTGTCCATTGCTTACTGTTTTTTTACCCCAAATTTTGACATGTCCGTTCTTTGTCCGAGTTTTTTTTTATGTTGTTGAATAACACACATTGGTTTGACCAGTTTGCTTTTCCCTCATTTTTTGTTATTTTTTCATTCAAATTTGTAATTAGGATTCTGCAGTTTACTTTGTTATAAAAAAAAAAGAAATAGGGTCAAACTTAGGTCGAACGTTCTGTCATATTTATTTAAGACGAATTCGCTGGTTATAATAAGTCCAAAAATATAAGTTAAGTATTCAGTTTGTGGAATGCATGGGATACTATTGTAATAAATCAAGATTAAAATACTATTTTCCTTGGATTAAACACACATCTCAAATATTTAGTTCAAATAAAATGAAGGTTGGTTTATATTTTCAATATACTTATAAAACATAACGTTCATGCGCAATTCTTCATTAAAATTTGAGTTTATCTATCGAATTAGACAAGCCTATCCCATACATGTGTTCTCTGAATCTTCTAATCATGTAGGTTGGCAATATCGCATTTCTTGTAATGCGGGTACAAACTATACACATGTATAACTTACCTATAACATTTAAACTGCATTTATTTTCATTTTGAAGGATTTTGCCCGATATCGAAACAAAGTTGGCTTCTCAGATGTGATGCATTAACTTATTATAATGTTTTCTAAAATTATTTGTTTCTACATAGGACTATGATTTCTAAGGACATAAAATCAACGTCGCACTAACGTCTTGGCAAAGGCAGACGTAACGTAGTTTAATGTCTCGATAACAAACAGCAACTGCGTTAAAGGATTAAATAAAGACGTCATATCGACGTTCCATCCTTTCCCGACGTATCCAGAAATAACATAACTGAGGGTTTCCTCGTGTACCAAACGAACCTAGTTCGATACCCTTAAACTAACCCCGCTCCTCTCGTCGCAAAATGGCAATTAAAAACTCAGTGATCACCTCTTTTGTTCTTATATTGAAATATTAATAATATAGATCAATATAAGCCATCGCATCATTTCATTTTATTTGTTTTGATGTGTGAAACAAAACATCGCCTATCATTTTATATTCGTTACTAAATAATGCATCTGATTTTACGATTGAACACCAAAAATATATACAAATGAATAATTCGCAATTGACGTATGTCCTTAACAAACCGTAGCTAACCCATTTTCGTTACAGACCGTTGACTTTCAAGATTCGTAAAACAGAATCATTCAACTCTTTTATTCTTTTCCATGCATTCTTCATTCCCATCCCGTTATATCTATCTCTAGGAGAGCAAGAGGGTTCAATGTTTTGTGATACAATTTTCATTATAAATGAGCCACTGCTTTGTTGGCACACTGGGGTGAATGCTATATTGACAAGATATAAAGATGTTCTTCCATATTTTATGAGATACTTCATGGTTCAAGAATTATTCCGCTGTCGATTTTGTGACGGTTGATCGGTGGTTAGTTTCGTTTAAGTGCAATTTTAAATACTTAATATTCTTCGCTGACACTACATTTAAAAGTTTAAAGAAACATCGAAGCTAATAAACATATTCTTGTTAAAAAGGATGATATAGGCGTTTAAATTCAATGAGGTATTCTTAATGAGAATGGATTTGAAATATAATGCATACCATTCAATAAGCTATATTTCTGCTATGGATAAACTGAAGCTTACAATTCAATAAGCTATTTTTCTGCTATGGTCAAACTGAAGCCGAAGCGTATATTACGATGATCAGATGTACCTTTCAGTGTGATGACCGATTGGGGCCAAGGTGGTAGGGTCCGAAGTGTCCAAAGCTCTTTCAACGTCGTAAGATTTCCTATGAAAATCCACATCACATGTGTCTACATTGAACTTCCAATGGATGCACTGTCCGACACCGACCTACCCAACACTCCCTTTACCCAACACGTCAATAACCCATATACATTTTTATAGACTTTTAAATACATAGGCGCTACGCTCTCGTTTTCTGACAAACGAATTAAGCAATGATCATGTTTAAACACTCCGATGGAAAAGCATGCATGACAATAGCATTTTATGTCAAATGAACCGTATATAAAAAGGGAATATAAAGTACACAAAGCTATGAGAGCAAACGGTTATTGCCCGTTAATGAGAGCACGAACTATTGGGCAAACCTGTTCGGAAAAACGCCGAACGACGTCGAACGTTTTAATATGGTCTCATGTGACAGTTTTCGTTTTTTGACGTCGTGACGAAGTGGGACGTAATTTTCAAGTCCATCCGACGTCTGGATATAAAATGACTCCCGGTAAAAGCATGTACAAGCCAAAATAATAATTTATTTTTGACGTTATGACCGACGCCATATCTACTGCCATTACAAGTGAAAAATGTAACGCTGAAACGTTGCTAAAGCGCCATGGTATAAACGTGGGTCTTCAATTTAGTTGAACGTATTTCTTTGCTTTTCACGTCATAACGTATCAACAAAATGTTTTTTTTATATTTCAAATGACGTCCTTGTGATGTTGGTTTTGTGTCTTGCTACAGAAATATTCATTTCAAACTGTTCTTGAGATTTACTTAAAATAATTTTGTTGAAAAAGGCATACATCCTGTAGATACTATGTATGAGAAAAAATGGTAGAAAGGATTTCGTATGCAGTATGACACATAAAATCTAAATACATTTTGGTTCTGGCCATACGTAAAACTCGTTCGAGCTCTTTACTCTAATCAAACCGTGTTTCCAAATGAAAGTCTTATGGGAAACGCTACAAAACTTCTTTCAGTGTTAGAGAGCTTAACGCGCTTTTGGTTCCCAATAAAAATGCATTAACAAACTCGGTTTGTTAAGGACACAGAGTCGAAGAAGCCTCTGGTATGACCAGGCCCTTACTATACTCAATGCTTATAACCCTAAGTCCACTTTTCGTTGTATGTAACCTTGTATCGCTCAGATTGTTAAATGCTCAACTATTCAATACACATGCATATTGCATATGTTTTATTAGCCCAATGTAGCAAAACATGTTTTTTCGTTGTTGTGTGAATAATAAACAAGGGAGTGTAAGGTTGCAAATCATTTTCCATTTTATGCATTTGCTTTTCAGTTCATTCCTCAGCTCACACTTATATCTATGCAAACTCATTCATGCGTGACATTATTCTATATGCATGAGATCCGGATTATTATTCATTTGTCCGTTTGTTTGCGGGGCAACAGTTTTGTTGCATTCAGCTTGATAGCATCATTAACCCCGTATTCCCATAAACAAGAGGTAGGTCATTCATTTTTAATTAGACCAAGAGGACAAAACAAAAAAGCACACTCTTTGCGCTTGAGGGTTCACACCCATGGTCCCAAAAGGCAATGGGCCCATGGAGTGACGTTTGTCATAGGCACGCGACGTCTTAGCTTATGGCTGTTGATATATGACGTCGTTTTACGTAATACGTCATGACATACTTTATGAAAATGTTGCAGTTCCGTTTAAGGTCGACACGGTACTGTTGGGACAAGATAAGCAAAGTTAAGCTGGCTTTCGTATTATCGCACGTTTGGCATTTCTTTACTAATACCATTTTTCGCTGCGACATTGTCAAAGACAAGAAACTTTACTGTCAACGCCTGTCTAGACGTCATTTAACGTGTGTTTACTCGTTTCTGACGTCGACGTTGTCTAATGCGGACACGATTCACCAATTTAACTGACGTTTGTAGTATAAAACGTTTCGCTTTTTGTTTTAATGAAACGACGTTTTACCAAGTGTGGGCCCCAGCGTTTAAAGACCCGGGCCAAATAAGTGCAGTATCGGTCTTTATAAGTGGAATATACATTGGTGGGGGAAAAAACCTTGAAAAACAGAAGCAAAGCAAGCACAAAAAAGGTAAACTGCAGTTTTATGAACAGGGGACACAAGGGAGCCCCGCAGTTATGTTTTTGTTCTATTATTAAACAAAACATAACATATTATTGGGCAGAGGATTTGTGAAAATATCATTTTTAGTGGGCTATATACAGTGAGGCTAGTAGTTGTGGTAGTGCCTTTTATTAATTGTGTGTGGATTTTTTAAGGTTTTTTACTGAGCCCATGGTTGTTGGAACAATCATAAAAGGGGACCAAAATTAAGAGAAATAACGTATGGGCGACAGGAGTCCGATATTTGGAGAAGTTGTGTTTTGCTTGTGACAGTTCGGGAAAGGTACCATAGTTGTTCACATACAAAAGATACACGAACACGTTTTTTATTTCGGAGAATTTTTTTATTTAGTTGTGTGTGTTTGAACTTTACTTTTGTGATATTCTATATGGTTTTTCAGTGACACGCACGCAATGCATTGAATATTAAGCATATTAAGAAAAAAATGCAAATTGAAAATGAACTTAGATTTAATAATTTGTTTAGCTTTTAAATATAAAGTTATTCAAAAATGCAAATTTGAAACCGATTCATTTTTAATGAAATGATTAAATTAGAAAAAACAAGCAGGATAAATGAGAAGTAATTACTATTATTGTGATTCTATTGCATGGATTTTTCTGCTGATCATATGAAGTAACTGAGTGATAACAAAAAATGATCGGAAAAAGGGGGTCATACAAAATATGAAAGGGGTGATCACTATAAAAAAAATGTATGGACACCCAGGTGTATTGATACGAAAATACGCTCTCGTACCAGCCCGAACCGTTTGAACGCATTATAGATCTAATATAACACTCGAGTGGTTTTTTAGGGGTTTATTGTGTTAGGCGGGTCATATATTTTGTTGTTGTGTTTTTTTTGCTTTAATAACAATTGCATGCGAGAGAGATAAAAAATATGCGAGAAAAAAAGGATCGATTCGGATTGGGAAAGAGTATCGTTTTTTTCGTTATTGAAATATGAAGCTTGATTATGTTTTTTTTTCTATATGACTGGGCAGCCTTAGGGGATCAAATTATCGATAAAAACGCGATCAAAATGAGAGAAATGATTAAATAACACCAAGGATATTTAGCATAATTTTGATTTTACACTTAAGGTGAGTGAATATTGAAAATATAAATAGTTCAAGTATGTACGACGTTGTTTACATAACAAAGATTTGATTGAACTGATTTGATTTGGTCTAAACAATATGGCTATTTCTAATCGATGATTAGCTGCAACTACGACGCAACGCGTCTGTCATTGATGCTCTCCCACGGTGTCTGGTCGCATGGCGTTGCTATAGCACCAAGTCTGGTTCTAGATATGAAATATATATTTTTTGTCGAACCTTATAGACAAACAACGATCTACGATTGTGGACGCCACACCATCTTACGGGAATCATCAGACATGATACATGAAATGTCTTTGCAAATAATATTCACGTGTGAACTCGTTGCCTGAACGTTAATAATCGTCATAGATACTGGACAACATAGTTAATATGTCTTTTTTGCAATACTATGCAACCACGTTTAGACGTCGAAAATGAGTACAAGTGAGGTCCACCGATCAGTCATATTGCCAAAATATCCGTGTCCTTTCATTTTCTCACATACAACAAAACCATAGTGTCCTTTCGACGCTACATCTTCTTTTTAGCCATTTCAGTTGTTCCGTTTGTTATTGGCCAATGCAACCAATCGTTATCGATATCCTTATGTCCTAGCTGCCTCGCTGATCTTTCAATCAAGAGCCTGAAATGAAATTAAAGTAGAATTTTTTTTATTTGGTATGAGCTCATTCGGTTGCACGTTTTCAAAAACGGTCGTTGGGTGGACAAGTGCCTCGATGTAAAGATCATGGGCGGATATCAATGGTGG
>LQRL01122644.1:15690-31007 GCA_001703475.1 Hydroides elegans
ACAAATATACTGGATGTCTTACAAACAACTCAATTAATTCTGACACATTTCTCAATCATTGGCCACCGATGTACTAAACACAGCGCGGGACCCAGTAATATTTTTCTAAAAAGCTTAGAAATCTTTGAAAAACTCGTTTTTTGAATATAACTTTTTTATCTTTATTCCAAAATTATTTACATTTAAGGAAAAGCCCGCCTTTTTCCTTACAAATTTGCAACAGTAAAAATTATTAAGATTGCATAACCAGGAGCTGAGATATAAGCCCTTAAAGTATACCAAATGGGGTGCATTCTACTTTACGAGTGACTGCATTTAAACGCCAATATTGAAATTTGCATTTTATTTAGTAATTACTTTAACCTACGTGCATTTTTAAAATGCAATTTCGCTATACTTAACCATACCCATCGCCAATAGCGAGTCCCTTTAATTTCACTTTCACTTTTGTCGACGTACGTGAAATTAACGTTGTTTTGACATCAGTCGAAATCTGCATATATCATGTCATGCTCATTTCACTTTCACTACCAGGCTACTCATGATAATTTGTCGTAATTCAGTGTTTTTTTTAATCGTAATTCAGTGTTGCATGCTCTTGCTTACTCATTTATTCCATATCTTTGAAGCATCGCACATGATCCCTATAGCCATAGAAAAAATAACTCCTTTGGTTGTCCATAATCCCTTCATCACAGACGTCTCAGTATCGTCTAACAAGCTAAAACTAGAGCCACTGATGACATTATTTCTTCCAGTTTTTATTCCATATTTTGTGACACTGCATAGTCTGGTCGTTATGACATTGTTTTTTTTTTTTTGTTGATGCATTGTTTTCGAACATCCCACCAGGCAAACATCTTGATCGACGTCAAATGATGTAAAAATTGAATATTTAGTGTACTATACGAAATAGTTAACATTAATTAACATTAGTTAACGAATTCGTACTTACGGACCTACGTCATGACAAAAACAACTCGCAAGAGCAGATCATAATTAGATTACAATAGACCCGGCTTTTTTACGTTGAATTTTACGCTTTATAACGTCGTTTATACATGTGTTTTGATATTCAATCGTTTTAATGACGTCGTTTTAACATGGACTAGGATATAACCATCCTCAGCTGGAGTATGAACGATAGCCCACGCCTGATCTGATTTGTTTAATGGAGTAATGTAAAAATTAAGAGAAAAAAATCAAAGAAAAGGAGCTGAGGCATGGGGTTTGTTGTTATTTTGAAAATTAGTGGAGAAATGCTCTAATGTGATTTCATGGTTTGATTATCCTTTGTTTTCGCATAAATGCATTATTCGCTTTTTCATAAGTATTCATGGTGCTCGATTGGCGTTAATATGGCTTAAAGATGCGCTTTGCATGAGTTGAGTTCAATCAAAGGAAATGCATTGATTATATCTAGGGACTTTCGTTTTCGTTTCTGGCTTGAGCGTGTATGACACTCAAGTGTCACATAATTGAAATCCATACGTTGGACATTTCTTGGGAATCCAAACACAACCAAAACACAGACTGCAACTTAATACTATTCAATATCGATACTTTGCATGATACGAAGGCGGGCAAAAAAACTCCTGCAAAAACAACCTATTATCTTAAAGCAGTCAGGCATAACCAGAAGCAACATCGATTTGTCAGTGAATGGGCCTATACGCATTCAGATGTCATGGTTTCAGTTTCTATTTTTGACATTTCTTGGAAATCTAGGTAATTTGTATGTGCTGGTTGAAAGACAACCTGGTTTTGATATTACTCATTCTACTCCTGTACAAAATAAAAAGCTAATTTTGTTTGTTTTGTTTAATATTTTACTTTAAACGAAAGGGGTAAAACTGATTCATAACAATATTTTTTTCAGGATAGCTTGATATATATGTTTAATATGTGTTTAAGTAAAATATGTATATTAACGCAAACATATTATGAATATCTTCAGCAAAATCTCAGACTAAAAACCCCTTCAAAACAAATGCAATATTTCTTAATTGGCTACCAAATCTCATATAACAGACTCATACATATACAGAGAGGTTTTTTCATATAGTAAAAAAGGCAATTGTATCCATTTTTCTATTTGTATTATAGCTGTGTTTATATTACACAATTTCAAGTGGCTAGTTTTGAACCCGTTACTACCCTTCGTACCATCGCGTCCCTGTTACTATGTTTTCACCGACGACGCTCTTTTTTGAAGTCCCTTGAATTTCAAAACCCACTTTTATGATGTTTCGCAGCTCAAAAATATTACCAATGCTAATCATAACCAAAACACAAACAACACTCTGATCTCGTGTGTTTTTGAAACCTTTCATAAATATGAGATTAAATTTCAATATTGAAAACTGAGTGCTGTGCGTTTTTTAATGATATACAGTGTGTTCTTTATGATGAGAATTTTACATTATGACATTATCAGATATATCGAGATTTTGGTTCATCGTGATTGTATCGTTCAATTTCCTTTAGCTCATATTTTGAACATCTCATTAGAGATGTAACAGTCGATTTCGTGGTTTAATGTTTATCCTTCAATTTAAAACCAAAATTTAATAAATTTATGAAACATATTTTATGAATTTTAAACAAATACCATATCATTATACAAAAATAAAACAGTACAATTTAGGCATAATCATATATGATAAATTAAAACCTCATCTTGAACAAAAAATAAATTCATTTCAAAAATAACAAAATAGAATTCATAGTTCTATTAAATATATGGAATACATTAAACTTTCAAATATACTTTATTCCATCAACAATCAACCATGAAAGAGGACGTAGCAGGACTGGTCAGTTTCATTTCAATTCGAATATCGATCGTTTATGTTAATGCCCTCATGTATTACAATTAGTTGGTGTAGGGTTTTAAGTAAAAAAGAAACGAGTAGAACTCCTGACCATTAAATGCACCACCCTTAAACGCGACCAGTTTTTGAACCACTTTTTATTCTTCATAGAAATAGCACAAAAAGTATATTTGTTTACACAAAAAAACATAAATTATGGCCATTTTTGATAAAACATGGCCATCATTTATGTTTTGGTGTAAATATATATACTTGTTGTACTATTTCTATGAAGAATAAAAAGTGGTTCAAAAACTGGTCGCGTTTTAGGGTGGTGCATTTAATGGTCAGGAGTTCTAAAACTTGTTTGGGAATGGTGAATGTAGAGAGCGCCCAATATAAATCTCGAATAACACAGTATGAATAGTTTTATACATGTAGGTGTTGAATAAATTCAAGCTGGTTTATACTATTATATCATGATTGTATTAAGATATATTATGTTATGATATCATATTGTCAGAAACAAAAGAATCCTTTTGCAATGTATTCCAAAAAGAATTTCTAATTTTAAGAAAATATATAAAAATGAAATTTGCATGTCGTTTGTCGGTATAAAATATAAATAATTATATTGATTAAATAAGTTTGTGGTTTGACGTGTTGCTGTGATGTCATTTCATCCTTATCTTTTTAAAAAGCATATGTTAAATATTGAACAAAATCAATGCATTTCGATCTACCAGTGAATGAGAAATTATGATTTCAGTGTTTTTGTTTTATTTTTTTCTCGGTTTACTAAGTATTATAGTATAAATATGGAATATAAGCTATCAAATAACAAGATATATACATGTATAATATATATTTATTTAATGAAGATATTACGGGCAATTTTGATAATCTTTTTTTTTACCAAACGAATCCAACATTGAAGAAAATGATAAATTTATTCTGAAAAATATATCATTTCATTTTCTTCTCTTATTTTACACAGATGTAGCTTATAGCGGTCACTCTTAAGGTCCACTCAAGATTATATTTTGCACATTCTATTCCCATCCCGTCCCATAATAGCTTCCAGCGAAATGTAATACCCTCTAACATCAATTTATAACTGACAATTTGCAAGTTTAATTTTTAGGGCCGGGGCTAATTTATGTGCGCGAAATGTCACATTATATTGTGTTTTTATGATGTTTTATTGCTTTTTTTTTCTTCCACGATGACCAAAACCCTGGACTTTTTGAATAACGGGTTGAGTTTTTCGGGTGAAGGCGAAATGACTTTCTTGTTTTTAGAATGGTCAAGTTTTCCCATTGAATTTAATCCAATAAATCACTTAAATGTGTGTGTGTCCCATTTAAAAAGAGGTTTCACTGCATTTATACAGTTGGCTATGCGGTCAAGCTATAAAATCAATTATAGATTCTATGCGTTTGTCAGTTATAATGCACTTTGTGGTATTAAGGTTTTCTATCATATATTTGTTAAATTCTATTGAGAAATTGATACGCTTCTAAAAAAGTGTTGGTCAGATATAATTGACTTGAGGTTATTTACAATATATTTTATCATGTATTAACGTTAGAATAACCCCACAGACAAACAAGTAATTCACAAAACGTTTCAATTCTTTTTTCTCATGTAAACTATAAATCATGTATTTTTGCAACAATTTAGCGACACGTTTTCCTCATTAAAAATGCTTTTGCAATAATTCTGTGTCAGAGAAGGTAAATAATAAAAAATATGATTATTTTATTAAATTGGAAAAAAAAGGTTCTTGTGAGATAAAGAACATGAAAACACAGGCGTTTGTACATATAAAAGCATAAATAACCATTAAAATTCACGCATTTTAAATAACGTTTACAGTGAAGTTAGAACCAGGCTGTTCAAAAGCCAAATATAACAGTGGAACCTTGGCACTTGCATTGTACATTTCCTGTTGTCCGGTTTCCCGGATAATTGTCCCAAAAGGAGACCAATTTATAGCGAGTTGTTGATTAGAGAGAATTAAAATCGACAATATAAAGGAACTGATTTCTTAAATATATTGTATTGTTATAGGTAGTTGCTAATGGATAAGTTTCGTTTCTCGAATTTTTTTTTTTTTGTAATTGTTATGTTGCATGTATGGGTCAATGAGTCTATCTTTGAATATTAAAATGACTTCCGACTGTCCAGAAAGCGTGTTATGTTCATAAAGGTGCATATCTACAGTTAAAACCACTACCAAATTGACAACTGAAACGAATGAACGAATACGAATAAACGAAAAACGAATGCGAATAAACGCATAAAAATACGAGTAAACGAAAGTATACGAATAAACGAAATTACACGAAAAAACGAAAGTATACGAATAAACGAAAGTACACGAATAAACGAAAGTATACAAATAAACGAATGTATACGACTAAACGAAAGTATACAAATAAACTAGATGAAGGGTATAAAAGGGAAGGCATATGGTCATTTTTAAATTCACCACACACAACTGTGTTTTTAACTGTACGTATGCTAGTGGCAAGTCATTTCAATGAGCTTTAGACACTTCGACCCCCACCACTTCAGCCCCTTCGGCACAATTTTGGCCAAGTGTCTTTAAAGAGGATCCGAAATGTCTTTCTGCTAGGGGCCAAGGTGTCTTGACCGGGGCCGAAGTGTCTTTTCGAAACAGGGTCGAACTATCTCTTCGGATCTGAAATGGAAGGGGTCGAAGTGTCTCTTCGTCAGTATAGATCGTATTTAAAGTTTCTTTTAATTAGGCGATCCCCCGTTCAGACCCTATTATAGAACCCTGGAAATGTTTGCCCAAAATATATTCATCTGACTGACCATTCGGCATTCGATTTTTTATGGCACCCTCCTGCTTAAACCTTTCTGATTTTCTAATTAACATATTCATACATAAATATCTCCTTTTTCTTGTAGGTAAGTTCAGCTTCATTTACGGGTGGTGGTATGAATTTGATGTTCCTAGAAAAGTAATCTCGGGACGTTTGATGAACAGGGTAAGCAAGTTCTGTATTTATTTTTCTTTTGAATTGGTCATTTGAATTGGTCATACTTTCGATTTAGAATATCTAGATGAGACACCTACGTTTTAATATGGCCTACGTTTTAATGTGGCCAAAAGACATTCTAAGTGTAAAAAGACCAATAGAAACCATATGCTATGGCAAAAGAAATTGGGTATTTTTTTAAAATGCATAAAATATGTCACGTTTAAAGGACGTCGGCACGACGTTGTTCCTACGTTCCCTAAGAACGGTGGTCCGGAAAACATTCATATATTCCCAAAGTAATGACGTCTTTTCGACGTTGCTCTAAGTCTTGCTTAGTGAATAATAGTCCATATTGTTGAAAACGCTGTACACACATCTGTATTTGAAATCGTGATGGATTCATCTTAATTGCTTTGTTATGAACTTGTCATTAGAGCGCCAATAAAACATATATTGTACATTGAAAAAAAACACAACATGTAGCATTTAAATCATAAGTGCATTTATGCATTCAGAATGCCTGATATAAATAATTACTTTTGGCTAATTAAGTTACGTTGCACTACCTTTTTCTCAGTGAAATTGAAATAACTTTGTCATAATTAAAAGAGCATGAGGCTTTATAGGTCTTCGCTGAAGCAACCGAAAACGTTTAAGAGGCAATTGGTCTTGTTTTGCAAAGAACGATCAAATGTTTAGTTGAAAGGGTTATCTTAACTTGATAATAAATAAATAAAATGATTGAATAACCTTTAGAAAATTTGAAAGGGGTTCGCTTAGCTAAGTGTATTGTCTTAACGATTTATAATAAAGTAGAGAGTTAACTGGTTTGCTTTTCTGGAGAGTTAAAGTGAGCAATTTACTTTTTGTTAGCACCCATTCGATTTCTTATTCAACAAAAAAAGCGTCCCTTATCAAAACAATCAATTCAATTTCATAAATTATCACATAAATGCTTCCTATCATCAACTTCTGGTCAAACTGTATTCGCTAACCTTTTAAGATCGATTTCATTTTCAAACAAAAAAAATCAAACTCATCATTTCATGAAATGTGTTCATTTTGCCGCATAGAAATAAATTGACAATATTTACGAGCAGGTATAACTCATAACATTTATTTAATAGCCACACGGTGTGTGTATCATAAATGAAAGGGACTAGCCGTTTTTCTTTCTCTTTTGTCATATATTAATTAGATCTTAATTTACGCGCCGCCACATATGCCTCAAAATTGCTTACATGCCTCATATTTCACGGTCAACAGCTTTTCGTGGAACAAACAAGAAAAGGGAAATATTGCGATTGAAAAATGAAAAGAATTATGGGCAAAAGTTGGAAGCATCTTTGGGTGTCTTTTGAGATGGCTGACAGGGAACAATAAATTTTGACGAAAATGGCACACGTTTTCAAACGTAATTAATCACTGGTTTCTATTTGTGATCACTGATTGCTGCTCAATTAATAATTGCTTTAGTCAAACAAAATACGAGTGATTGGAAGAAAAGAGGGAGAAAATATACAGATTTATACTTCATGCCTGTCGATACAAGCAAAAGCGCTCATTTTTCATGCTCCATCCCCAAAGATCAGTGACTGTTTGTAAATTATATAGTGATTATTTTCTCGCATCGTTACTCAGGGGTGGAACTTAATATAAAGGTGGTTCTGTCGTTTCCATATCTTTATGATGAATTTAGAATAGAAAGGTATATGTGTGCCTTTGATTATAGTAAAAAACATCGTTCTTGGTTACATGTATCAAGTCAACTGAAAAAATGTAAATACATCAAACGAGATTAAAGTACAATTGAAACTGGATATAATGTGTTTTGTAATTAAGACTATCTTATATTTTTCATTATCTGGTTAAGGTTTTATTTGAATGATTGATACCAGAGAAAAATAATAAAGCACCTTAAATCCGTAACTAAACAAGTTTTAATTAAATCTCCTAAAATAATAATACTTAACAAGTTTTCATCAGAACACCAAAGAGTCCCTCCCCCACTCCTCCCATTATCCCACGCAAAAGACGTACTAATTTAAATAAAATATAGCTTTTCAATTCAAGAAGCTGCTCATAATTTATTTCCTTTGCGGCGACAGATAGACAGAAGGGACCATTTCACTTTTTCCCAAACACGTCAGCGTCGGTTCCTCATTGTTTTGTCGCACATTTTGTTCGATTAGCCATTTATCGCTCACGGATGATTGACATCCGTTAATTGATATTTAATTGTAGGGGGTATTTATCAATTATAGCTGCTGTGATACAGTAAAATATAAGATGGCAGCAGAATTCTTAGATTTATGTCTTTATGTCATTTTCAATATGAGCTATTTATTTTCTTTGCTTGTTCAATTTGCGCAATTATTGTGCAGTCCAACCAAAAACGTTAAAAGATTTCTGCGCAAACTCATAAATTATATCTGTTGACAATAATCTGTTTGCGCAGATATTATTAAGTGCTACGAGGGTTGCATTCATTGCTGATATTGAAAAAAAACAAAGAAATAAATCTCAAGATGCTGCCTTTTATATTTTACTGTGTCGCTTTTAAAAATTGAGAGTTGATACGCACCCTTCAATTAACAACAGTCAATCATCCATGACCGATTAATCATGTTTGTTGACAATTGTTTGCGCAAAGCTGTCGTCTGCCTTAAGCGTCACGTGGTTCAATGTGTGCGGTCACTACACTACCCCCTTTAAAAATACATTTAATTAATGTATTGGTTTTTTCGTATTTTTTCCCCAAATGAAATCCTATGTTTACATATCATGAGACAATTATTTTGTGTAGATATAAGCATTATCAAGATTAGATATATGAAACATAAATTATAATATGTAAGAGCATGAATGTTTTTTGTTATATTCATAAACGGGCAATATAGGACCTGATTTTGTAATTTTAATAATAATCATATATTTTAAAAACATAGAACAATAAAATCATAGTAATCTCTGGAATTATTTAAATATATAACAGTTTCCATCATAACTTCGCCTTGTGTGTATCCTCTTTTTTATTTGTTATTTTCACTCATTTTAATAGACATCCACATATATCATAATCGACCGCAATACTCAATACCTCCTTGTCACCTAACCCCTGAAAAGGAAAACCCATATTCAACACCCAATCCTTTGAAACTCATTTCTTTACTTTCTGCTCATTTCTCAAAAACAATCACTCAAAAACGAATGTGTACTTTTATTTTATGAAATGTAATAGCCACAGATTCAACAGCTGTATGGAAACAATAGATAAAATCAATCACATTATTACACCATTTTGGCATAAATTGTTATCCGATATCCTATCAATTAAAAACAAACTCATTTATCGTTTTTGAAACGTCGCGTATTTTTTTGTGCGTGAAAAACAACGCGCGCTTGTTAAGTGAGACCAAATCTATATTGTTTTTGAAACATCGACTAAAGATCATTCCATAGGAAACATTTGATGAATGACCATGTTATTGTGGGCGAGTAAATATAGACAAATAAAAGTATTTTAAGAGGGTTAATTTAATGTAAAATCTATATTATTCATTAATCTATCAATTTTCGGTATCAGATAAGTTTGTCGAAAATATGTCAGTTCGTTTGTCTTATATTAAACATTATACATGTGCTTAAATTGTCAATATAAATACGAGTCAAAGGTCCAGTTTTAATGTTAAGTTAAGTCTAAAAGTCTGTTATCATAACATTCGATATTTTCTTTCAATTTCTTGTATAAAAATGTATACCTGCTTTTGAACTTGGAGATGAACAAATTACAAAATGGTTACCAAGTCCTCCCAATGCATAAGCAGATCTGGACTCTTTGACTCTTCTACTAGTTTAATATATTATCGATTACGACTTAATTCTCATTTCTCCTCAAATTTTAAAAATATAAAGTGACATCTAAAAAAGAGTTTTTTTTTTGTCAAAAATAAATCATCACATAAAATAAATTCGCTTGATTAATCAAAGTACATATGGACATAGTATTTCCATCACGCCTCATCCGCCCGCAATTGATACGTAACGAAAACCCGGTAAAAAATAGACATGCTTTTAGACTTTAAAGAGTAGAGAAGGGAATGTAAAATCAACGGTTGATTAGACACCACCAGAAGATACCAAAATTATTTAAGAATACACGCACCAGTTTTTATATCTAATGTCATTACTTTTCAAACGCAATGAGGCTTTTAGGAAAAGAGAGGGGGAGAAGTGGGGGAGAGAGAGAAATCGATTTTTTTCTTGAATTCAGTGATTTATTTTATTTATTGTAAAATTCGCACGCAATCTTCTCCTGTTTCCATTGGTTGAAAATATCTTTGTTTTTTCTTCTCATTTTCTCCCTCAATATACTTTTGCGCTCTTCATTCTTGGGATGTATTACTAATAAATACACATGATAACTCTTGACTATTCAACGTTAAACAGCGAATAAACATGTTAGCAAATAATTTGAAATCATAAGAAAAAAAAACATATTATGCGATTTCAAAAAAAAAGAAACATATGTAAATTTTTAAAATATATTATGATCAGACGTTGTTAAACTATAGTTAGTTGCTGCAATTAAAATTGGATAACAAATGGAAAAGCATAATAGCAGCCAACTTAAAACAATGAGGTAAAATTTTACTTTCGTTTTTGCTCAATCTTCAAATCTATTTTTGATTTGTAATCAACTTCTAAGATAAGAATATGAATGATAAATATGAATCATCAAATCTTTTGTCATTAAAATATTCAATGACAAGTAAAACTTTGAAACATTTAAATTAAATCATGTGAACTAATTATGTGATATCAAACAAAGATGTGAATAATATGTCCTTATCCCCTCTCTTTTCTAATGCACATCCTTTTTGAATTTATGGGCCAGGCTGCATGGTTTATGTATTCCTTTAGCCAAAACGACTCACTTGAATACTTATTCGTTTTAGAAGCAACTCCAACCGGTTACGGTTGTGTTCACCTGATCTTTAACGAACTACTTGTATGAATATAGAGTAAATTGATTGTGAACTGAACAAGTTGCTCTAAAACGAATTGGTTAACCGAAAAACAGTTCCAACTCTCACTGGTAGGAACAACCTTTTTTTTTCGAAAATGAATGCATAGCTTAATCCCCTATCTTTGTGGACCCGCTTTTCTATTTATATTGGAATGTGTATTCCAGTTTGAAACTAAATTTTGATTCGGTGCCTTAAATATTCTCAATTTGCAAAAAGACATTTTCTTTTTGAGTATATATGCACTGTTCGTCTAAAATCTTAATTTATACAATAATTTGATTCAAGATAAGAGGATTAAAGTGAAAAACCCATGCTGATCCATACAGAAACATTTTGTTGGTATAAATAAAAAATATATATAAATGATATTGAAAAATAAAACCTTTAAAAAAAACAAACAAAAACACATATTCCAATAAGCATAAATTTGACCACCACCACTACCACAAAAATGCATGCACATTATTGTGACCATGACAAACAACCGTTTTGCTGCAATTGTCTTAATTAAATTAAAGAGAAACGAGAGGTCAAGCGCATTTAATGTACCGGTCGCTTCATAAAAATTGTTTTATGGTTTCATCGAAAACATAAAATGCATGCCAACATAGTTACAATTTATGTGTGACAGAGACTTAACATTTGAAAATCAAACATGCAAATTGCATTTTTGCTGCGTGTATCACATAAAACAACTTGATGTGACGAGTAAATATTTATGAGTGTTTACTCTCTTTCGCACCAATTAAAAAGGTAATCAAATTTGGTTTTGTTCACACGCTTGAATGCAGTTGTTTATATTTGACCTTCAATAATTAGGAACCGTGTTATGCATAAACTGGTGTTTTTTATCAATCATTTATAGTTTATATCACTTTTCTGCTGCTTTTCTATGTGAATAAAATTGTGTCTAATCGTTTACCCATATTTTCCGCTTAACCTTAAGGCGCGTTCACCCAAAATGAAAGCGCATAATTCTGGGTGAACATAAGGGATAAACTACTATGTTTTTATACAAATGTGGCTTCAAGTTTAAAGCGCAAAATGTGTGTTTTGCGCTTTTTTTCGGAGCGGGTGAACGAGCCCATAAACTAATGCCTTTTCTACTCACTTATACATTGATGGCAAAAGTCACGGATCATGGTGCGATTCCACGTGACGTTAAAAAACGGTAGATGGTCTCTTTATGACTTTTATATTTTTGTTTGCAAAGTGTAGTTGAAAATTCTATTAAGACACAAGTTAACACGTTCCTTGCGTCATACGCCATGGAACTATATACGTCCTATGGGTCTGACATATGGAATTTCTATATTTTTTTTTAATGTCTAAAAATAGAATTCTGGAACAAATAACAATCAAAGCATGTTTATCAACAAGTATGAGTAAAACCGGTTTAAAGCAATCAATTGGGACCAGGAAGTAACAAAGACAAGTATCATTTAAAGAAGGAAAACAATACTTGTTTATCGTTTCTGTTTTGCCCCTTGAGAGATGAGTATGTTGAGAACATTAATTGCTCTTATGAAACAAATGATATTGCACTACTTAATGATTCAATCGTAATTAAATATTTTTGGATCAAACTCTTCGGAAACGTTAGAAACAGTATGATTGATCAAACAAACAACCACGCCTAGCTTCGAATTTTCCTAAGCTGAGTGTTCAAATCAAACTTGAATTCTAAGGGCCTGGCCACATTGGAAGCTTTTACTTGCTTTTATTTCCTAACAAAGCTGCCTTCCAATGTATTCCTTATGACAAACCAAAAATAACGAGCTGTTAGGTAGTTTTAACTCGCTAGTTTTTAGTTTCCCATAAGGAATATTTTGAAAGACAGCTTTGCTAGGAAATAAAAACAAATAAACGCTTCCAATATGGCCAGGCCTTACATATAAGGGCAAACAGGGGGGCGCGCGCCGGGTGCGCCCCCCCCCTCTAAATCCGCGCCTGCTTTGGTCGTGGGGCCGCAGTGTTTTTTTTTCCAAAAGGGATAGAAGAGGCCGAAGTGGTTGGAGTCCAAGTGCCCCTTAAGCCCCCTTCAAACAAGTTCAAAACCTGCATGAGCGATCAGTTATTTTCAAAAATCGATACTATTATTCCTGTTTGAGAATAGTTTAAAGTACGTTTGATGCTGGTTTAAAAATGATCTTATTGAATTAAATGCTTTTTAATCATGATGACTTTTTGCAGTTAAGAATAGGTCCAGTTGCATAAATTTGACCACAATCCTGGGTCTTCAATTACTGTTATGCCTGAACATGGGTAATGCTGACAAAATGCACAATCAAATAAGAACGATGTGAAGAAAACATTGGATTTTGTCTCGATATTGTAATTTAGATGCAAAACAAAAAGAGCACCTGACAAGCTGTTCCCCACCAAATATGTTCCACACCAATTTTCAGCTGGCTTGGAAATTTTGAGATTATACTTTCTAGCTTGGAGATTTGAGCAGTTTAAGGAGCACTTTATATTTTAGATAATTTCTTAATTTTCGTAGCTAACAACGCTTCTCGGTTTTGAATCAAAATACGGTTTTAGACCAGAAAAAAAAACCGAAAATTGTCGAAAGTTACCGACAATCGACTTCTTGTGCATACATACCTTCTAATGACCATACCAATGTCATTTTTTGAAGATGCACTTTAATCACCCAAAATTAATGCTCAAACGGGTGTTCATGTTTAAGCATCGAATCAATGAAATATATGTTTTTATAGTGATTGTTTTTATAACTGGAGATCTGAATTCAATATCAAATAGAGAAACGAAATGAAATGAAACGTTTGAAATTATCATGTGAATTTATTTCAAAACTTCATACTTGTCCAAGTCGCACATAAAGGATAATTGAATTTTATAGAATATCTGTACAAATTAGACTTTCTATGAAATATCCCCGTTGGTCTTGCTAATTTGCTGCCTTTTTTAGAAAAACAATGGAATAAATATCGTATACCGATATTTTGTTCAGGATATTCAGTGCTTAATTGTTACAGAAGAGTGAGAAAATGGCAGGTTTGCTAATCAGTACAAGGTGAGGTGATAATATATATCAATTTTAATTTTGAATTAATTATTTGTATAACGTCCTACATTATCAACGTGTGGTTACATTTGCGTTTTGAAACGCAGCTTTTTTTTAAAATTCTTCACAATGTATTATTTCACATAGAAAAGGCAAGTCAAACTGATTGCGTTTAAAAAATATATATTTTTTTCCATAAGGCATATCCGTACATTGGAACCCATGAAAAAGGTGCGCTTTAAAATGTTTATGTAACCATGCCCTTTTTATATGTATAAAACGAGTTAATAAGGAATTGGAGCTGTTTTATATAGATTTGAAGATTTTGAGATGTTTTATGTAACGCTGGTAAACTAAGATTACAAGAAAACTGCTAAACAAACGTATAATATAAGATCAAATAAAAGTGAAATCCGGTGGTTGCTAATATTGCTATTTGTTAAAAACGACATTAAGGAGGGGGATCTTGCATATCTTTTAGAAAGGATATGCCTCTGCTTATTTGTATCCCAAAATACAGGACCGTTAACGTATGAAGTACGTTAACATCGTCATTTGTTGTAAAGTACGTTTTTTTAAACGTGCAAAAACTTTTCATATTCATTGGAATTTGTATGAGATGATCTATTGCAAAGTATATTCTCTATGCATTCTATGATATATTTTATAATATTCTTCGTCTTATTTTGAGGCACTATATGCGCATCCTCTAAATGCCAGTTTGACCTTAATTAACGCGATCCATCCGGTTCAATTAATATTGTTTACATATCTATTTTAATAATCACCATTCTTAATTGGTTATTACAGTCCTCTGTGTCTTATTAGTACTGTATATAAATATATTTTACAATCATTATATTTTTTATCAATTATATATTTTTGCTGTTGTCGCTGTTTTATAAACCTTTGAATGGAACATGTTTTTATCAAAAACTTCTATAACAAAAACTCTAGTTACTTTTTCATTTTTTTTTAATGCAGCTTTTTTCGTGCTTTCCAGAGTTTTCTTTATGGAAATGTATAACGGCCGGCTTTTCTTAAGTTTCTCCAGAGTAATACGTTTGACGCCATTAAAACGCTGCAAAAGTAACCAGCGCCAAAAAAATAATTTGCAATAATGAGAACATACTTCTCGCTCAAACAAAGCCCTATTTTATCCACACAATATTGACTGACCATTTGGCCCCCTCTTTTCTTATTACATTTCCTGATGGTGCCAAAAAAGGTCCATTACATAATAAGAATCAATGCAATTTGCAATTATTTTCCCGATAATGAATCTTTCTACTTGCACTTTTGAGGCGATCTGCCTTTTGTCTATTAGGACCTGGCCACACTGGATGCCTTTTTTTAACACTCCACCTAAAGGAGCCTTCACAGGAACCGGACTCAGGGGACTAAAAAAGCTCGAAAGTGTGATTGTAAT
>LQRL01122647.1:22001-36141 GCA_001703475.1 Hydroides elegans
GCCGCCAAATATACTAAACACGTGTATCATTCAGAGGCTAAAAATACACAAATTCAAGAATGCACGTGGCTGGATTCTATCTATTTCCTAACCCCGATATGCAGTTCAATAAGATAGCGCCACACGATAATGGCATGCGCCAAAGCACTCCCCTCAGAGAAATCCGATACCAAATGTGGCACCTAAGCGCTTTTGATAGTGTCAGAGAAGGCTTATAAAAATCGGGTCGATTACAGACATATCATGACACTTCAGGCGACTGATTAAAATATATATACATATGTCGTCTTATTTTTTTTCTCTTTTTGGATGTCTAATTGTCAGATATTCACAAGTGATCATCAAAAGAGTGATGGATTGATATATAAAGTTGGCTATATTCTATCAAATAGTTATTAATAATTGTGATATTTATAGACCTGGCTTATCTTTTACGATTTGCAGTGTCGATTTGTTTTTAGGCATTCTGTCAAATAATCCTCAATAAGCGTGATTTTTATAGAACTGGCTTATCTTTTACGACGATTGACTTTGTAGATTTTTGTTTTTGCCAAAGCTAATAACTCTTCTTTATCGACATGGACCCTAGAATTTTGGCTGTGGTGGGGTATGAAGGGAGTCGGGAGAGGGGAGGATCTTGGTTTTGGGATAGGCTGGGTGGTTTTGCCTGCTTCCGGATTAGCATTGCAGGCTATGACTAGAATAACTTACCACGGGTATGTTTTCTTCGACGCTTTCCATATAAGGTAGGTTGGTGAAATAGGGCGCTGTGTCTTGGACATCAATGACATTGATGACCAAGTCAGTCGTACTGCTAAGGCCTAGATTGTCCTAAAAAAAAACAGTTAATATCAGAAACAGTTAATATGTCTTATCTAGGTTTTGGGTGCTGACAATGTTAACTCTCTTGGACATTTTCTATTTAGGCTAAATAACTGAGTAGCACATAACTGTAGGTACAGGTATATGCTCATTGGTATGGTCATGTACATTCATTACGCCAGTAAAGGTGTTCCCGGAAAAATCAAGGTCTGATATTAGGCCTTGCTCATTAATCACATCCATCCTTAAAAAATCAGCTCTTCAATCAATGTCTTAAGTCGCCGATCAATCAACGAAGCATTCGCATTAAACTTAGATTAATTTCGTGAACAATTTGTTACGTTTATTAAGAATCTATTTGCTTATATTTTTATTTTTTATTTTGATACAACTACTTACAATGGCCAATATTTCGAGCTGATAAAAAGTGGTGACTTCATAATCCAGGGGGCCATTGAGCGTCACATTTCCTTGATTCTCCTCAATGACAAAGAGGTCCTGGGGTGTCTGTAATAAAAACCAAATGTCAAACGTCATGTCAAATTCATACACTTTTTGCAACAAATTACAAGGCTTGCGTTTAAAATGGACCGGTTGCAAAAAATAACATGTATCTTTGCGTCCTGCGTTTCAAAATATAAAAAAAAATCATGTACAGCTTTTTTTAACGTTTTGAGTTATATAATTTAAGATATTATATTCTTAGCTTGATAAACACGTATTTGTTAGGGATTCGTTTATTTTTTCCTTTGAGAGGTTTTCATATATTTTTTATATAACCTACTTTGAACTATGTGGAATATAAAATGAAGTCTAATTTATAACACATCTAAAGCTACTCAAACACAGCAGCGTAAAAAAATTACACAAAAACTGCAAACACATCAAGTCAAACTTCATAACATGAACTGACTTCAGCTCTCTACAAAAGTGTTTTACACATTTAAGAAAACGACAAGCTGAAAAATGAGTAAATCGGATTCTTAGTATAAAAACACAACATTTCTAAACCTAGTTCAAACTGCAGCATATGTTGAATACTCTAAAAGCATAATTGTGCGTTCAACTGGACATTGCGTCTGCGTCTGCGGAATTCAAATTGATATAAAACAAAGTAAACCTAGCAGTATTAATTCCACAGGGATTATTATGTTTTATACCAATTCAAATTCCGCAGACGCAGACGCAAAGTTCCGCTAAACGCACCATAATATTCAAATAAAACTTTAACAAAACTGAAATTGAATTGTGGGCACCGCACTCGATTAAAATAATTACCTCTTGCTCTCTCTAAATATAACACAGAATAGTAAGATGACTTAATTACAGGAACGAGGAACAATCAATTTAAGTTAAATACAAGTTCATAAAATTTAAACGATAATTATAGGAACAACTGAGTATACATGTATCAGAACATTATGTAAGCTGAAATATTTTTAAAATCCTATAAGTCTTTTGGATGAAGGGTCACTGAAAAATCAAAGATGCACACTACACCTATTGTATTGCACTATTCACATCATTTTATCTATAACTTATCATTTATGAACATTTCAAGTTGAAGTATCGTTTGGTGTTTAGTAGGCCAGATGCAGAGTATAAGATAATGTTAAACGAGCTAGACTATATGGTTTCTTTTTTCTATTTGAAGAAACTAAGTTTACCATGCCTAAATACTATGAAAATCTACTGATCAATTTTGGTCTAAAAATCATTGAATCGTTACAAAAGGTATACAGCCTATCGAATGTGCTATTTTCGATATCACTAAAAATTCATTTAGAACTTTCCGTGTTATCACTTCTTTTAAAGATATGGTGTTTCAAACAGGGTTTTAGAGTCTAGGGGGGATATAGTCTACAACAGCATGGCCTTAACTACACAAGATGCAATCAAATTATAGAACTTGTGTTACCTTTTGAAGCACCTGAACAAACCATATATGATCAAGACAATTTAATGGGATATTTCTTTTTGAAAAATATACCATGAAAAGGAATAGGAAAGAATATATGGAGAGACATTGTTTTTACTTTGGGAAGGACCCGATATTTGGGTTCAGTTATCATATATAATGATAAATAGCGTACACCTGTACCGATATCATACCATTTCTATACATTTTGTTAGATACGCTATGGAAAATCATCCAGATTTTCCTTTATATTTATGAAACATATATAATATATATTCCATGAACAATTTAAATAGGTCAAATAACATATACCATTGCGGGAATATATACAAGTACACCAAAACTCTTTGTAATAACAATGGTATGGACATGCAAGACATGTACAGATCCCCATCAATAAACATTTTCAAATTATAAAACGAGTGGGTGGAACCCAAAGACACTAAAGCGAATAACATAAAATATAAAGCTTAAGATATAAATGAATTCAAATCGGGATCGTATAATATTGTTTATACCGTTTTCTTATATGTAGACTGTTGAAGAATAAAATAATGAATCGATCCTTTGAGTTTTATACCAAACGCAGAAAGCTTTTAAAACTGCATATATAATAACAACAAACAATTTATTTCCAAGTTTTCGTTTAATATTCTAAAATAATGATAGAAAAAGAAATAATATGCTATTTAATGTTAATTCGCACTTGAATTCATACCGATTGGGCATTGTAGCTGCTTAAACATGCGGTAGGGTAAAGTTAGCCTTAGTCCAGCTTATTCTCAGCTTTATGAGTCATCAATAATAACAGTAAATATAAAAATTCATCACATTCATTATTATAGCGCACATTCCTACCGTAATCGCGTAGTTCACTATAGCAGCCGCTCCCGTATCCGCGTCCGTGGCAGCCACTTTAAAGACATAGGCACCCAAATCCGCGTCCTTGAAAAAAAAATTGCAAATACAATGTACATTATCATATTTAAAACAAGAGATTAGAATAATGTTATGACTGAATTGATGATGCACATTACCTGATAAAGCAGGTCTAGATTTCTTAAAACTAAATATGTTATCTTTTGTTCTGAGTTGAATCACAACATTTCATTAATCAAGATTATAATTCGTTTTCAAACTCTACAACGTTAACATTTCCCTTTATCAGTTTAAAGCTATTATACTATTCATAACGGTGAATGGTACCTCACGGATTTCTGTTTTATAAGGAAGATTTTGAAAAAGTGGAGCATTGTCGTTGGCATCTGTTACATACAGCGACGAATAAAGATCCAACTGAAAATAAATATAAAGGATATATCAAAGGTATGTCTAAAATAATGACAAATAGTCTGGTATTATATATGAAAACGTTTTTGATAGATACTTAAAAATACTTTTTTTTTAATAAGAAATGGTTCGTTACATTTTTATCGATATATTCGTTTAGTAATACATGTGTATGTCTTACAGAATTTGATCCACTTTCTATTTTGTCAATATTCAAAAATTCTATGGCCAATTCATTCTTACTAAACACCTATTTATTTACCCACAAATTCTATAGATTTGATTTGATAAATCTACAGATAAGAACATGTTTTCTTACCGGTTGGTTCACGCGATCGTCAACTCTGATGGCGAACACATAATTATCGATTGCCTGAAAAAAAATATATGAATATCTTATATATTATATGAATTGTAAATCTCAAATCCTAATCTGTGAATTTAAATTTTCTTGTTAAGTGTGCTGTTTATGAATTAGTATCTAAATTTCTAATAGACTGTTGGTTACAACAATTTAATATACAGCTTCCTTGATTTCATTTTATTCTAAATTGTTCAATACAAAATTCATCCTTTATGTTTACACTTAATCATAAAATATCATATCGACAAACCTCTCTATCCACTTCATCTTTGAGAACAACCCAAACAGACTTTGTACTACCAGATACACGGTCAAGTCTCAATATTGAATTTGCCAAATCGCCAATGATTTCGAAGTAGAGAGTCGAGGAATCGGCATCTTCAGCTACGATTTTGTCTATTTTAGTGCCTGAAAAGTGAATGATAAATAATAATGTTTAAACTTCTATACATGTACGGACATCCGTTAATAAAAGCGATAATTAATAAACACCAAAACGGGAAAGTATTTTGCGAAACCCAGTCCACCCTTACTCCAATTTTTTTCACAGGGCTATGGGATTCTAGCTTCCGGACCAGTATACGTCACATCATAGTTGTGTCCCCCAAACAATTAGGGATTCAAGCAATGTGATTGGACGATAAATTTTACTTCCTAAATACTTCCCCCAAACATTGAACAACAAATAGCTTGAGATTGGTCAATCTTGAAGAAGAAGGATAGAGGTCCGCAAGAATTTTAGTTAATATTTGAAAAACTTTCAAGCATAATGTACGTTGTACCACAAACGAAAGAGGAATAATCGTTATATCTTAACATCAGTCATATGGGGGGGGGGCGTTAAACAAAATTTGTCAAAATAGGGGGAAGGAGGCATTATAGGAAGATGGCATTTTCTGTAGAGAAAACGTTATTTCAAATGTCCTGAGGAATTTTGTCCAATCCAATGGATTACGTATTTTGACTGTAACCACCTATCACAGATGTAATCGTAAATTATTTACATTTTCTGATTGTAGATTTAATTCGATTCAAAGTACATATGCATCTAAAATATGATTATACTTGAAAGGAAAAAAAGATAATGGACACTGGAAAGGCCAACTCCAACCATAGGTCCCTTACCGATTGGCTTAACGATCACGAAGCCCTTAAATTCTTATAATATCGCCCTCGTATTGTCCCAATTAACAAATTAGGAAAGATGACAACATCAGTGCAAGATATGAATCTAACCTTCATTAAACAGATCTTTGATTGGAATGAAGATAAAACACTGCCACCAGACGGTATATATAGGAATGACTTTTTAGTTTTTTTTTCTTGTTTTAACAACAGTGTGATAAATATATGACACAAATTCATATACGGGTTTTTTGTATTACGCGAAATAAAACATAATGGTCGTGTTTCTTTATTGTCAGCCAAGTAAGCCAAGTCAGCTAAGTAAGCCAAAACGTCAGCCAGAGAAAAGGTGATTAAAGAAACAGATCCCGGCTGAAATGGCTTAATTTTTAGGTCAAGGTCAGGCCGAATATAAATCGAAGCATTTTGAATAAAATCCGAAGCAAACAATTATACAATTTGTTGAACTGTTTATTTGGATATATATTGCAATCAAAAAGTGACACTTAAACTTTGAAACATAATTTTTACAAAAAATAAACAAAACGTAAAATCAAAACATTGCGTCACGTGACTAATCCAGCCAGGTAAGCCAGCTTAAGCTGGCTGACGTTTTGGCTTACTTGGCTGACTTGGCTTATCTGGCTGACAATAAAGAAACGCGTTTTTTGGCTTACTTGGCTTACTTGGCTGACAATAAAGAAACACAACCAATATACATAAAAAGTGATATACCGAACACAATGGTATACTTAAAAAAAATCAGTTTTGTTTTGAATCAAAGCCAATTATCTGATTACTCTTCATTCATTTGTATTAAGTTAAAGTACTGTATGATTTTTTTCCGATTGGGAATATTCTAAAAGCCAATAATTGAGACCAAGTAAACTATAACATATATTAGAGAGTTTGTGCTGATATAAAAATCTTTGTGCTAATAGCCTATATTTCCCAAATATAACCAATAACATTAGACAGTTTCGGCAAAAAATGATATAGGGATGACACTTTCGGTAATCCCCTTTAGGTATGCTGATTTTCTTGAATTTGTTATTTGCGCAATGTTCATGGTGGTTGCCCTTTAGAGTTATCCCCAATCTCCAAACCTACTTTTATCAAATTTTAACAATCTGCCCAAACTCTCTATTACTTGTTACTGGTTTGTTTACGTCAATCTTACGTCATTTCGATGGATTTCCCATATGTGCACAACCTCTCTATTATAAGAGAGTTTGTGCCAATATAAAAATCTTTATGTTAATAGCCTGGACGCAAAATATAACCAATCACATGGCTCGTTACTGGTTTGTTTACGTCATTCTAGTGGATTTCCCAAAATTGCCCAAACTCTCTATTGTTTATGATATCAATTACCTATGTTACTGCTTTCATTGACAAACATCACCGCAGTAGAATTGACAAAAGATGGAGGGTTGTTGGCAGACACCTCTGAAATGCAAAATGATTTATATGTTTTTTTTCACAAAATCCGCTTTTTTAAGAGTATGAAAAGCATAACATTTGTAAAATGTATTACAGAAATATATTTACGTCAGATTAGTTATTTTATCTTCACATAAGATGCTCCGTCCTTCTAAGGATCACATTACTTTGATAAGATTAATATTTAAGCTAAGCAGTAAATCGCTTTTTGTGGTGGTGCCCAGATTCAAAGAAACTCTTCGAAGCAAAGAATTGCTTTGAAACAAAAACAAATATAGCCTCAAACAAGCGTCTAGTAAAAAAACGTTAACGAATTAAAGTAGTTTAAGCTAGTTGTAAAGGCAAACTTAATTCGTCAATTCAACCATCTAGAAATATCAATGAATTTGGCCTTTGTATACCTGTATAAAACCCCAATATGAAAGACATAAGCAGTGCCTGTTTGCAATCCATGATTAACTGACTGTCATGTACTTATTATGCCGAAATCTGGGAGTTCTGAAATTCGAAAACATAATATGTACATAGTAGAAAACACCATGCTCTTTGAGTTTTATACTTTAAGAATATATATATTCATCGACTATTTGTTTATCTTTTATGTATAATGTATTACAATTTAAATTAAAATGATTTACACCTGTAAATACTATTTACTAACGTAACCAAAGTATCTTGTGAAAGACGGAATGTAAATTATTATTTGACTTAGGATAACTTCGTAGCATATGCGTTTACAATATATCTAGTAACTATGGATGTATGCAGTTTATATCATTTATAACATACCTGAATTTGAATGGTATTGAAGAGCATCAGATGAATAGATATCGACCACTAAATCTTCAACAATAAGCATCTTCATCTGTTTCATTACTGGTGGGAACTACTTATCCATTGTTGTGGTTCTTTGAAATATAAAGCAATCAATTTCCCAGGAAATCTAAAACAAAGTATAAATCAAATAATGTTAATATGCAATATCAATTCTTATTTGCATTTGCAACATTTTGTGCTTTTAATGACTCAAATGGAAGAATCAAATTGATACAACGTTATTATAGATTGAATAAAATACTGCTGCAATAGCCATCTACTATCATCAACACAAAACGCAAAATTTGAAACAAGCTCGATTCATTATTAAACTACCGATATATTAGGAATTTAGATTAGGAATGAGGGCCGAGGTGTCTTTCACGAGGAGTAGTGATTAACAGTTGCCTTCTCACGAGGGATTGACATATCATCACATAGGGGCCTATTGTTTCTTACATAAATTTACCGAAGTGGTATGGACCAAGATGTCAAAGTGTCCGAACCCAAGAAATTTTAAGTTTCATCACAAATACTTTATAAGCTATACATGACCTTAATAAGAATCTTAATATGATTTGTATCAAGGAAAATATTGAACTCGACAAAAATATTTCGAAATGGAACTAAGAAGTTATGTAAGCGCATCGAATTGAAATGGAATTTTATCCATATTACCTGTTTACCTAAGAAATATGTTAAATTAACAGTCAAATGTACATTATTGTATCATATTTGCGTTTGGGATTAATAGTTTTAACTTCAATTTTCTATTTATTTTGTTTGCTCTATGTTCAATACAATTTTTTTTGCTCTATTGTTTTCGGAATCAGAAAAAAACCAACTCCTGATATGAGGATGCTCTTTCAAATAGCAATGTAGTGCAGTAGATAATTTAATTAATAGGGCATAGAAACCTTTCGTATAATATACTGTTATTTCATGATGAAATTCTAAACACTATCAGGTACTATTATCGGTTATGTCAGCATACACTAGAATAAAACGTTTGGGTGTATGATCATCAGATCCTGAAATTCATATAGATAATTAGTAAAGGTTACATGATTAACACTGACAAAGCCTTATTCAATATCGATACACAATCGATGCCATTCCCTGTCAGTATGTAATTCACCCCGAAATTAGGATAGTATCTAATCAATGTGAACACACAGGAGTATTGTCTATTGATGCTCATCAAAGAGTGCACATGAATAATTAATTAAACTGTACCTTTAAATAATATATACAATGAAATAATACACTGGAATTTTATAAATGGCAATAAATCACAGTTTTTAACCAACATAGGACTTTCAATGTTCTGTAACTTTATGCAAGCAAAAGTTATTTTCAAAACACATTTATATTTTACAGCAAATTGGTTACAATTGGTTACAATTCATGTTTTATATCTTTATAAGCTAAAATCAGCTTGTCGATATAATATCTATCAATTTGTTTATATAGATATGTACCTGTGACTTAGCCTAGTTTAAACATAATGATGCATATTAATGAAATGTTAAGGTCACTTATGAAAATAATGAATTCTTATCAAATTAATATATGCTTTGCGCATTTATCAGTCTGATATTTTCAATTCTTCGCATTAAGCAATCACTAATACATGTGTCCAGCCCATGCACATATCAATGAGTAATTCGATCAAACCATCTGTCTACTGATGAAAATGAATGCGCTCTCATGTCATACTTGATATTGATTGACCATGGACTTTCATGTAGTTACCTCATTATGCCACACATTGGCATGATTGAGTGTGGTCTCTCGAATTAACTCACGATGTCGTCTTAATAATATAACTTTACTTGATTTATAAGATTGTAGAAAATACTTACTTGAAAATGAATTCAATATTTTTTTTCAATATAAAAAATCAAATAGTTTTAATAGACAAATAAACACTTTTTGAAATTAGGCTAATTCATAAATGTTTAACGTCCCTTTACATTTTCGTTCTCAATCTATATCCGCTTTTTGCAAATTCCATGTAAACAGATTCCTCAGTCATTGGTAAAAATAAATAAATTCAAATGAAGCCAAATATCGTATTTTAAATGGGTTAGTAGATAAATCGCCAATTAATCATGAAAGTAATGAATAATCATTGAAATAACGTCGTTAAGAGCTAGAATCAATCTTTCTTTTGACACAATACAAAATCAACTACTAAACTATGCTTATTCTTCAATTTGCAAATTCAACTATATTCGCATCCTTTATATAATATGAAATTCCTTGGGAGTGATTCTTGGTAGAATGTTGCTCATTTAACATATATTATAATACTCAATAGTTTTGTTTAACCGCAGAGTTAAAAGTTAAAGTCGAAAACTAGTTTTATTTAGAGCTCATGATGTACTTGCACACAAACTGTTAAATTCACATTGAAATAGGCTCAAAATAAATTTACCTTTGCTTGTAAAATAAAAACATTTACAATGCAAAACATTTGCATTATATCCTATGAGTTATAGTTCTTTTTATCCCAAAATTATATTGCCAAAATAAGTTCAGAAATTAAACCTCATAGAAATCGAAACATTTTTTTTTTGTTGATAAAATGTTAGTAAATCCTTGGCAAGACAATGTCCATCACAGTTCAATCTTTCAGTTAGATGGGTTCCAAACTAGTCTACAATAATTGTATCATATTTGCATGTTAAGTATTCATTCGATATTCAGTTTCTTGATTACAGTCATATCTCATGCCGGTGACCACAAGTAGGCATAACTTCTTTAGCTTTCAACCATGAATGGCTTGCATGTGTCCAAGTAATAAATATGCAAAAGCAGTGATTTAGTATGAAACCCCCAAGAATATTTAACGCTATATCTCGTTTATAACTGTTTTGTCTTTGTTTGCATTTTTTAACCTAAAACATTGTAAATGCAACTTTAATTGTATTGGCTATTCACATATACTAATTAACTAATTAATATAATATTTCTTTATGATTGTCACAGTAAGCTTTCATTTTCTATGGAACCGAGGAATGAAAGCGCTGGGTTTAATGAAATGTTTTAGATAGATGGGAGACATTGAGGTAATTCTGTTGTATTGTTGAGTAGTTTGCATTCTCTTACACTTTATAATAGAATCCCGCTGGTCACGTTAATTATCTTCTGACCAATAGAGATTGATATTATATTTATATCTGTAAAAAAGATAATCGATCACATAGAACATGGCATCCTTTTCAGTAAATGATTATTTATGTGCATAAAGGTGGGTTTTATTTACTCCATTTGTCATGTTCGTTCTGATGGAATCAATACAAATGCATGTATTTAATGTCCGTTCAGTTAACATGATAGTTGTCTCAATTTAGCTCATGTGGTCAAGTTTTATATGATTCACCTTATTTACACTATAATATTAAATGGACGCCATGTGAATATCTCAAAACGTGGTCAGAGGAAGTGGTTAAATGTGATTATAATCAAGGTTATTCTGCATGACATCTATGATATATAGTTAAATAATAACTGTCCCAATTGCTTATTTCCCATGATACGGTACCGTTTAGAAGGATTAGAAATAAGGTCTTCCAGCTCAGATGCTTATTTATGCGAACAAGACCTTTGCATATGCACGAGCTGCAATTCGCATTCAACAAATTTTTAAAAAAATATCAAGCTATATAATGGACAAGGGAAATTGATTTTATTATATGAATAATGATAATTTGATTTATAATCTATAAAATTGGTCAACCCTTCTAAATCTTTAACATCGTTATGGATGCGATATAGAAAATGCATAAAGTTACTATAGTGTAACTCAAATATTGCATATACCCTTGTATATTTGTAGTTACGCATTCGTATGACATTCTCTCGGGTGAGTTATGTCAAAGCGATGCTTGTGGTCACTTTCCTGATGAGACATATAAACCATATAGGTATCAAGCATATTTTTGGTTCAGGATCGATATGAGATTATATGCTTATGACCGAGTAATAAACTCGACAAATGAAAGCATCCATGCCGAGAATATTTATGTCCAACAATGTGCAGTGAATCATATTGACCATTGCCCCCAGCTTAAATATTGTCTCAATGAAGGCTTAGCCGCAGTCAATTACAGATATGCTTTGGCAAGATACCATTACAAACGAATTCATTACAACTAATGCTGTCGTTTATTTTATTATTCCAACATGTTTTTGTAATTACACTTTTTCGTGGTTAGGATTTATAGAATTCTGACATGTAGAATTTTACTTCTAGGTATTGTGAAACTAAATTTACATAAAGTTTGCTTCAATTTCTGAATAATGCTATAAAACATCTATGCATTTCATTTTGAAACTTATTTAAGTACATGTATGTAATGGAAAATGACGAATAGATTTCGCTTCTTTTTAATTCCGTCCAAAGTTTTGTTTTCACCTTGAATCCTACAGAAGACAGATAAAAAGCTAAACTATTTTTAACCTATTTTTTTAAATGGTACAACACTTCTTATTTTGTAAAGAGCCCAATACCAAATGAGATGATTCCAGATCGCAAATGTTGGAGTGTGACGAACCATTCCGAACCTCTTCAATGGCTACCAATTTGAAAATATATAACGTGTGAGTCATCGCTATTGGATGTTTAAAACAAATAGTTTTAAAATATGAGACACGAAATTCGCATGTTTGCATTTGCATGGATATATATTAATGTTTTATTCTGCTGGCAGTTTGTATAGAATTGCTTGAATAACAGGCTTGGCTCGTATAAAGGGGGCCGCGGCGCCCCCAAACCACCACCCCCACGTTGGCGGTACATTAGCGCCCCGTTCGATTCCTTAATATTTTTCATCGACTCCCTTGGTTTAACATGTTCTAAACAATGCTTCCTCTGTTCTTGGTCGATTAAGAATAAATGCAAGTCACATCTAATAATGATTTTCCCGTTTTTTTTGTAAATTTCAGGTCATCAGAATTCAAATGAAAATGATTTTTAAAAATGCCTTTTGGGTTCTCCTGAAATAGCTGAAAGTCAAAGAAAAGCGTATAAATATGATGTTTATTATGCCAGGGTTCAAATCCAGACCACTCCCCCTCCTCCCCCTTAAAGATATAGCAATAGATAGATAGATAAATAAATAACATTTTTTTAATCGTGCATAGAATTAAAATGATAAATATTTAGGTACACATACTGAAGAAAACCACCGAAAAGAGTCTAAAACAGATAGGACACCAACAGACCTTATGTTGATTCCTAATCACATGTGTAATTTGAAAATGCAAAGCAGTGTGTTATAGAGAAATAATGCATTATCTCGCCTAGATCTATCTGAAAAATAATTTTGCATTTATCATCATTCACTCAGAAATTATTTCTTACCTAATCGATTAAAAGTCAGCTAATCCAATATTATGTGATTAGTAACTTATTTATCCAATATATTACTACACAGACAGATACTCCAATAATGCAGTTGATTTCTCAATCTTATTCCACCGTAATATATCCGTTTTGTTATGAAACTCGAAAACAAAAATGTCGAAAACACTATATCACGAAAGCGCATAAAATGGGACTGACCCATGCCATATCTTTATGGCGCAAACTATATATCATATAAGAGTCTCCAGAAATGCCTTATCTCTGTCCGATCAAATAAATACAAGCGATAAGTGGAGTAATTGGCTACTCTACTCATTTGCTTAGACTCATAAAATATGTACAGCTAACGTCGGACATATTGTCTTGAGAAACCTATGTCACATATGTATAATAAGGGCAGCCGACCTGTCTCAACAATACATCTGTTCAAGATACTGAGAACGTGATTTTATCCGTATATAGGACCATACCCGGGTTTTTGTCATGTTTATGAATGTACGGCGTTTCTTTTGAACTTGTTGACTCTGGAATTTCCATGTCTTGCCAAGGGCTTGATAACATTCATAGCAATGATCGGATATTTTTGTTTAAGGTTTATTGCAATAGATTAGTTTATATATCAGGTTACATTATTTCCATTTCTTTGCGTGACAAATATTCCTCTGAACCTTATGCAAAGCGCTCATTTAGCTATCGCTTGCAACAAACGCAATAATCCAGTCAACAATATTCTTTCTGATATATTATTCCAATATCCTCGACAACAGTTTTAATATATATTTGTTTGTATATAGTTTGAAACAACATTTATTGTATATAATTATTTTAGAAACTACACATATTCAATATAAAAACTAAGATCGACAGCTGATCAAAATAAAACGCAGTGTTCACGTTGTATCAAGCGCATAAGCTGGAGGGCCATTGATTATTTGCAGAAAACATGTAATTTCAATGTAAAGACTTAATGCCTCATTACCTCTTTGGC